>JAKZAP010000017.1:5468554-5664667 GCA_023053575.1 Branchinecta lynchi
AAAGTTATGCCTTAACTTTTATGCATAATACGCGCTGCCAGGAAGGGATGAGAGCCTTTGCGAAAATCAGTTAAGGGCTCGAGAGCTATCTAGTGCGCTGCTTATTTTTCCTTTAATGACAATGGGAATTAGTCGCGTTTTAGCGAACATCTGCTTGTTTTGGAAGGAGCCCTGTGTCTCGTTTCTTCTTGTTCTTCCTTTGAAGACTAGCGGTTTTGGAGTGCACTTCCTTATCCTTCGTTTAAAGTGCGAACACCATCAGGGTTTCCCGGCCAGATTTCTTGCTTTTTCATCATCAAGTTGAACAAATTTCAACTTTTCCGTACGGAAGTGATGGTGCCGATATTTCGGGCAGGAATTGCAGACAGGGAGCACACGGCCCTGATCCTATGTTCGCACTTTTAGAGACGACAAGAAGGATCTCTCTTCTACCATACTTGTTGTTCTACTGTGTAAAAGCGCAATTCTTCTTTCTCTTTCATTTGAGACGAGGTTAAGGAGCCCTGTGTCGTGAAATTCTTGGTCTTGTTCCATTAGATACAAGGAGAAGGAGCCCTGTTCTGTCTTCCTTTACAGACAAAGTGTATTTTATCGCGCTTCTATCTATTTTGTTGAATAAAATGTCAGTGTAACTTAATATGTATAGTATTTAGTATTTATGTAATTTGTGATAGTGTGTAAAAGATCAATTTTTTTTAAAGACAATCCAATTAGCTAGCTAGCAAGTGTCTGTCTAATACACCTTACCTTCGTGTTCTTCCGCTGGAGACGAGCAAAAGAAGAACACTCGTCTTGTTATTTCATTTCGGGAAAGAGCCCTGTTCTACTGTATTTCGTCTTCTTTGGTGTACCCAGTTTTTTTTGTTCTTTTCAAACACTTCTTCTCAAATATTTCCAGCAAGATTATTTGAAACTGAACTTTTAGAAGCCTGTGCCGGCTCTCTTTTTTGAACAATGTTGTTTTCGAATCGAGAAGGTCAGGTTCGTTCGTATAAGTACATTCTTTCAAGTTTAATTAAATACCTGTAAGTATCTGCTTTAAGGTATTTAATTAAACCTGGAAGAATCAGTTTTCCCAAGCCATTATAAGGTCATGTTTACGATCCGACATGTTTTTTAATTGCCTCGGGATGCTTAAGGAGGGAGAATTGGCTTTTGAACCTTTACGGCTAAGAAACGCTCGATCACCAGTCTGGAGTGATCGTTTTTGATACGCCGCTACAAATTCAATTCACATTATTCTCGACTCTAGATTTCTTATTACAGTATAAGGAGGATGAATGTTTTTTTTTTCCATCTGTATCGTAGATAAAAATACAAAAAAGTACAATTCGTTCTAATTTGACTGCTTTGCATTTCTGATTCGTTAAGTAAGGCTTAGAATGCACCAGATGGCATAAGCTCCTGAAGTCACGAACAAGCACTTTCTTTCTATAGTCCCTTCCAGTGATGTCCGACCCGTGAAAATAAACAGCCAATGAAAAGGTTCCATATATCGAAAAGGGGTAAACAAAGGAGGTAAATATCGAAAAGGGGTAAACAAAGGAGGTAAATATCTAAAATTACCGACACGGGTTCCGAATAACCCCCCCCCCTGGCGAACCCCCCTGGGCAACCCCCCCGGTACCAAAACCACCGAACAAACCCCCTCGGTACCAAAAAACCCGGATCACCCGCCCCCCCGGTACCAGAACCTCGCGGGCGAAAACCCTCCGTATTAAAAAAAAAACGATCCCAAAAGAATCTCGTAAGTCCCAATTAATCCATACGCCACGGATAGTACAAGGGATTAGCTGGGTACCCAGATTAGCTCATGGACCTACTACT
Organism: Branchinecta lynchi; assembly: GCA_023053575.1. Lineage (NCBI taxonomy): Eukaryota > Metazoa > Arthropoda > Branchiopoda > Anostraca > Branchinectidae > Branchinecta > Branchinecta lynchi. Next base: position 5,470,382 of record JAKZAP010000017.1, read on the forward strand.
AAGATAACGAAAGGAGGGGAGTGTAAAGCGGAGGTGAAGGTTGATGGTGACATAATAATTGCTGAAGTGAACGTACACACGCATTCACCTTAAGCTGTTGTCAGTAAGGTGTTAAAAGTGAAAGATCAAGTCAAAACCCGTACCTTCAGTGTAACGATTCCCCCCAACAAATCCTTTCCAAATTCCTTCCCCTTCTTGGCGAGGAAGCTGCAGTTAGGTGCCGTTAGTTTTTGGGATCCCAAAACGTAAGCGGGGGGATACCTATGACACCGCAAAGTTTGTCCGTCTGTTAGTTCGTCCGTCCGTCCTTCCGTTCGTCCGTCCGTCTGCTAGCACGATAACTCTCGAAAGGGTTGACATATTTTGTTCAAATTTTGCACGATCACTTTTTGGGGTGATCGCCTTGAGTACAGGTCAAGTTCGAATGTTTTGCGGATGTTAAATGTTTTGGATTCGTATTAAGTGTAAAGGATATAGGGGGGGGGGGGTTCACCGGGTTTTTGTTTGGTACCGGAGGGGGTTTACTCGGGGGGGGGGGGGGAGGTAGCCTTGGGGATATTTTGGGCAGGCAGTTCTTAGAAATCGCTGTAGGCAGGGTTGCAAGCGTGATGCTTTTGGTGCTTTAACAAGATGACACTTATTCTCTGAAAATGACACCTTTTCATACAAATGACACTTTTCTTTTACTTTATTAAAGTTACGGATTACCGACCGACAAACAGATACTTTACTCTGATTTAGTACACAGAACGAATTTTAAGCATTACATAGCTAATTTCCGATTAATTTTTTTTTTACAAATCTGTGATCCAACAGTTACGAAATTGTTTCAAAAATATTCTTATAAATTCAGGATAATTGCCAATTATTCGCATGTTGCGCATTGCTCCGCGGAATGCGCAAACAAAGGCGAGGTGTCAAAAAGCACTTTTTTTGCCAGGAAAAACCCTGCTGTAAGGAAAAAGTACAGCTAAAATTTTAGTTTTCAAACGGCCGCTGTTTTTGTTACTCGATTGGGGCGATAACAGAATTTGGTTTTCCGTGTTTTGATTAACTTGGCTTTTGTTATTATCAAGGGCTTTGTGTTTAAACTTTCTTGCATCAATAACGCCCGCCTTCCATGTTTCCGGAATGGAGTGCTCCCCGGGATCTCGGTTTATGCCTGCTTGCGGTTTTATGGCACTTGCCCTTCGGCCAAGTGCCATATAGCGATCGCAATTTCTGTCCGTCCGTCGGTCTGTCGGTCTGTCGGTCCGGGTTTTGTTAGTTTGGGCACTTCCACATAAGCTAGGCGAAACTTGTCAGGCATATCAGGGATCCGATAAGATAAAGTTGGAAGAAGTCACTTCCCCGATCCGAGCAACGTGGGTGTCTTGGAGGGAGGGGGGATCCGGAATTTTGTGGTATTCATAACTCTTGAACGGGTGGTCTGATCTTAATAAACCTTGATATTTGGAAAGACATAGTGTATCAGACGACCCACGTAAAATTGGACCGGATCCGGTAACTTCGGGGGGAGTAAAAAGGGGAAACGCTGATAGTCGAGGGATCGAGATGAGACTTGTGGAAAGAGCAAGCACAAGTCCTACGCAGGCTACATCATAGACACAATGAACCGGATTCGGGCAGCATGTAGGGAGTGCGGGAGGGGGCGGAGGTCCGGAATGCTGAATATCCCGGAGTTCGGTACTTCTTGATGAACTAGGACGATGAAACTGGGCTCTATATCAGTGACTCCAATAAACTGACTTGAGAATAGCCGTTTGCCTGGTCCCACTATGGTGGGGGGAGTCGAGGGCCGTTGGGGAATCCGGAATCTTTTGGCTTTCATATCTTTTGAATGGGCGATCATATTTGAATCAAACTTGGCTATTGGAAATGGGTGTCTTCTCAGATGTTCCACTTCAAATTCCGACCGGATCCAATCCTTGTGGGTGGTGGGGATTTGAAGGGGGCATAGACGGGGGAATTTTCTTGAAACGCTTAGCGTTGAGAGGTCGGGATAGAATTTGGTGGAAAGAACGACATCAGATACGTTCTTGACTGAACCAGATAATGTCGGGGCTCTTTGGAGGTAGTCGGAGGGTGTTTCCCGGAATTCCGATTTTCGCGAGTTACGATACTTCCAGATATGCTGAGGACGGCGAAACTTGGCAGGCATTAGTGGCCCGACCAAAAAGGATTAGGGACTTGACGCGATGCTGTAGGAAAACTTCCGTTCCTGGATTCGACCATTTTTGGGGGAGTTAAGAGAAGGGGATTGCGGAAATACTGACTTCCTTAGTTTGCGAACGGGTGGTCTGATTTGACTGAAACTTTATGGATGATAAGATCTAATGACCTGGACATGCAAAACTTGTCTCCGAACCACATGCGGCAACAGCTGGGGGAGTTAAAAGGGGGTCGGGACAGGCACAAAAACTAAACGAAATGCCCTGATGGGATGCAAGTTGGACAGTACAGAGTTTATGCGGCGTTATTTGGCGTCCAGACCGGATGCAGCCACAAGGAGAAGAGCTTGAGGGGGAAATGTTGTGGCTCAGTCACATAGGGGTCAAACGAGTGGAATGATTTGAATGAAACTTTTAAAGTAGCTAGACCATGTGCCCTAGATGACGTATTTTCCGAGCACGGTAGAGTGGGGGTGGGGATGGTGTCGGAGTTTCCCGAAGACTCGAGTAAAACTTGATAGCCAGTAAGATAAGAAGGTTAGATAGTCTGTTAATGTCTCTGAACCAGATTCAACCTCGATAGGGGGGTCTCGGGATCAAACTACTGTGATGAAACATTTGCCCTAGATGATCGCAGGCGATGCCGGAAATGCTCAGACTCGCGTGAAACCAGATATCCTATTTCTAGGCCCGATCCTAGGGGAGGCTGGAGGGGGTATTTTGTGACGATTTCATCTGCTTTCTTGTACCTTCTACTCGTAACAAGTGACATGTGAGCTCGTAGCTCTTGTGTTGAAAAGAAAAACCGAGCAAAAAAACGAAAGAGCTTCTGTCTGTACCAGAATGTAAATTCCAACTTATCCAAAACAATTTTCGTGTGTGTGGGAGGGGGGGGGGGGAGAAGTTGACCGCCAATGCTTGATCCCAGTTACGCCACTGCTAAAGGTGCGCTCATTACATCGTTCAAGACCGTGTCCAAACCTGGTATTCTTAATAACCGTAAAGGCGAGACAAGATTTCAGGAATCAAATAATACTGCCCCCAATAACAGAATTTTAATCACGACGGAAAACAAAAATGAAAGTAGACATCCATAATGTTCGGAAGGACTAACTGTTTACAAAATGGCGGCTGAAAGCTATACATTTTGCATTGCAATTATTCAAGGATGAGTCATGCTGCTGCATTAAAGGAATTTTTGAATTCTCTGAATTGTCGCCCATTCGGGTGAAAACACTGACACCTGACAGACAAAGGGGTTAAAGGGTGCAATTTAGAACTGAAAGAAGGGAACACGTTTGTGGTTTTATCGTATTGACACTTCGCTGGAAGGAAAAGTTAAAGGTGTCGAGACGTTGTGGAAGTCCTGAAAATTTTTCAGTCGTCTTAGAAAACGCATCAACTGAAACTGTTCTATTTTCTCCCTTTCCCCAAACGCTCTTGCGTCAGCGGCGCAGTGAACCAAACTGGGATAACTGAGTATTATATACATGTTTCAATAGCGTCAGATCTCCAGCCCGACTCAGCTAACCTGTAGGAATCCTCTAATTGATCGGATTCCCTTTTCTTCAAGTGAACTCTAGCGGACTGGAAAAGTTCCGATTTAATTCGAGATTTAATTTAGCATATACAGCCTAAGTATCTAGATTCATCAATGTCTTCAAGTTCTTGATCGTTCCATATCCGTTTCTAGTCTTCTCGTCTTTCCGGCTACAGAAAATTTCGCAGTCGACTGTCCGGTACAGATTTGGCTGGTATAATTGTATTTTCTAACAAAAATAAATATTAGGGAGCTTGACAAATTGACTAGTTTGAAAAATTGTGATGGTTTTTATACATATCGTTTTGTCACTCATCTTTCTTCACTTCCGTTAATCATGTTTGCACTTTAATATTTATCACATGTCAGCCTCACCCAGTGCCATTACTTGCCAAAATGTTTGGGGGAGGGAGGCATTCACCGACTGGCTGCTAATTTTTACCGACTGTTTCTGCAGAAAAAACGACTGTTTTCAATAACAAAAAACGACAGCTTTGAAAAATATCGACTGATTTTCAGAAAAAACTACTATTTTGACGAAATTTGGACCGATTTTCAGAAATCCGACTGTTTTCATGAAAAAAAATCAACTGTTTTGACGAAAAATATCGGCGCTTCGCGCCAAATCTGTTATTGTTTTTACCGACTGGCCGACAACATTGGGGGGGAGGGGGCGTCCCACCCTCCCCCCGGTCGTTACGCCCCTGGTCTCACCTGAACCAAGCATCAGCACACGTGCTATTAAAGTCATTGATAACTCGGTTCAGGCGAGGCTATATAAACAATTCATTGGTTGAATAGTCGCAGTAGTGTAACAGACGTCAAGCAATAAAGACAACTACTTTTCTTTCCACCGTATCCAAATGACTCGCTCTTTGACAAAAGTTGTCTCAGAAATCGACCTTTGCTATTGACAATCCTAATTAGTTCGTTAGAATTTAATAATTTGCCTTTACAGTAAGTTATTATGTCTCTGTGGAACAATCAGTTTTGTTTGAACCCTACTAGGCAAACACGGTTGTAAATTCGAAAAAAAAAACAAGCTAGCCAAGTCGACTTTAGAAATCCTATTTACTTTCATAGATGATTGGTTTAGTAATAGGATTGTAAGTGCGTGCTTCGAGTATATTGAGAGAATAGTAAGACCCTTGAAGGCATTTGTAGCTCACGGCGGAAGTTTTCCTTGTAGGGTATCTCAAGTTCAGTAGATTCTTTTCATTTATGTGGGTTTTTTTTTCTAGCGATCATCGCTATTGACTCGGACTTTTAGTGCTAACAATTTAGTGAATGAAACAGGGTCGACAAAGTTCGGAAAGAATTCGGATCGAACAAAAGAACGAAAAGAAAGGCATAGTGCTCCTGCGTCATAGGCTAATAAAACTTAAGGGAATAAATAATTAAAGAGTAGTAATATGGAAACGGAATAAGGAAATGCATGAAATTCCTGCTTAATATGAAAGCGTAATGGAATAAGAGAATAAATAATATAAATAATTAGCAAATGAGAAATAAGTATAATGAGAAGGAAAGGCACGATGTCCCTGGATTAAAGTTATTTTTTAAAGTTTTATAGCTACTCTAGTCTCTGATCGTTCATTTAATTTTTCAAACATGAAACAAATTAGTGATCAACAGATATTTGTATATATATTTGATACTATTGTGTACATCTGTAAAAAACATATTATCCTCTTTATATTTTGATAATTTCGAAAAGTCGACCGTTTTTGCCATTTAATTCTTCTAAACAAATTAAAAAGTATTTATTAGGGAAGCTTTGATTCTTTTTTGTTTGGTGGGGGGGGGGGGTAGGGGTATTCGAAGCATTAATATATTTTATTTTATTTTTTTAAACTAGGGTTATTATAAAAAATGATCGGCGAAGAAGTTATTTATTTTGATTGTTTGGTGTCGTAAAATATTTGCTGGTTATGGTTTGATTTTGAACACTTTCTGCGTGTTCAGGGGGTATATGTCACTTTAAAGGAGTATTCTTTTGGTAATTTTTGTTTTATTAAATTCGAAGATAAATAAATCAACCAATCACTCAACAGAAGAAAACCAAAGAAGCCTTTATGTGAACGAAAGCGGCTTTAAGTAATCTTAAAATTCCCTGCATGAAGCGTATATCGTTCCGGCCCAATATAGGGAGAAGTCATTAGGCAACTATTCGACCGAAATGATTTTTATAAACTCTGTTGTCCTATCTTTTCTTTCCGACCAGCCATTGTTCCTTCAACCCATCCGCTCAAGGATTAAGAGACAGGATACAATAGCTTAGCGAATACACTTTTTTTCTTGAAAACTTGGCCAATTGCTATGTAGAACTGATCTGAAAACTTCAAGACATGCGATGGCAAGAAATAAATCCTGCTAATTTTAACTGTTTGTTAGTTGTTGTTCATAAACCAGCTAAATATTTGAAATTTTGTCTGATTTTCTTTTTAGGATATGTTTTGACCTTATTCCTGTGGGTGCTACCTGGATGCCAAGAATGTACCGAGTCGGTTTGAAACTGGTACTTGGATGGGATCGATCTTAACTTTCACGAATGCTCTTATGTTTCTGATCTCTTTGATCTCCTTGAACTCGTTGATTTTGCTCTCGTGGCACACAGACCGGATGTGGCGGCGGGTTGGGCGTAATCTCAATATATCACCTAGTCTTCCCACTGGGGGGAGGGGATTTGATTGCTCGTAATATTCAATCCTTTACCTCTCATATCCTTTTCTGCCATTGTTGCCGAGATTAAGGGTTTTCTAAGGCGAGCATTAAGCGCTCCACTAGTGAGATGAGCTTATTCTTGGCATGTTCCCCTAAGGAATGGGAACATTTCTCAATCATTTATGACAGACTTGTGGGAAAAGCTGATCCCTGAACTGTTTGGAAGATGCGTTTGTTATTGAATGGCAGCGTCCATTCGTGCGTCATTTCTAGGAGTGAGGTCCTTTCCCTAGATATGAGTTAGTTTTCCCAAGCAGAAAATCCCCCCTTGCTTTGAATGTTTTAATATTCAAATTCAATTTCGTTTATTTCCATGATATCTTTTAATAAAAATAGTGGTGGATCGTCATAAATGGTCGACATAGTCATAAATAATCACATATATAATTTAAAATTTTAAAACATAATCCGACAACAAACATATTTACAGAACATTGTCAGTTTAAAATTCATAATTGCGATCCGTTAAAAAACTTCACAAAATAGGAAAAAAATGACTTGAGATACCGCTCCGTAGATTTTACGTGCGGTTTCTTGAGTTGTATCTTTGGTGTGTCTGTGCTACGGTTTGCCTTAACTTGCAGATTTGTAGTCACAGGGGCTAAATGGACCGGTGGACATCCGAGGCCAGATATTTTTTGCCAAATTTCACTAGGAGCCCGTGTCTCCTATCAGAGAGGGTTTGCAGACGCAATGTCTTTAGGCTTTCTTCAAAGGACTCGTATTTCTGTCCAAGAATGATACAGCAAGCTCTCTTCTGAATCCCTTCCAACTTCTCGCTTTGCTGAACTGTGAATCCAGCGTGCCATATGGCACAGGCGTACTCCATCACAGGTCGGACCTAAGTTTCATAGCAGGTGACAAGATCACCTGTAGATATACCAAATCTGTTAATATCGCGTCACTTTGGCGTCGTTTTTCTCAAGATCATTTTACCTACTCAAGATTCTACGCAGTGCCAATACTTTTGAGCGGTTAGCTTCGAGATATGAGTTACTTTACCCAGTCAATGTTGTTTTCTTCCAGGTCTCAGTTTAGCTATCGATGCGTTAAAACATCAAAATAAGAAACCTTAATGCGAGCAGCAAATTTCTTGCCAAATTTCCGTTTTAGCAAAATGCTATGCAAGCACTAGCTTTCAGATTTGAATCCTTCCTGCGCGGGATCGACTAAAAACAGGAATGGAACGGAATGACAAGGTGCAGGAGGAACGCTCACTTAAAAAGGGGAAATGTACAAGCAAGTGCGCAAGCGCTCAGAAGTGGAGTGTAAAAGTAAAATGTTTATCACATTTTATATACGAACAGCTTTAAAACCAAGAAATTTCTCATCCCCATAACCAGACAAGTATTGAAATAACCTTGTAATTATCCCACATTAAAATCTTTAAATGTAAACAAACCGCCAGTATAAATTCAAACAAATGCTGAAGATCTTGCACAAATCGAACACTGAATGGTCTGCCAGCCAGTCCCACCCTTTAAACCTCTTTTCCATTAGCAAGGTAACAAACAAGTGCAATAAACCAATTTGTAGCAGCCTAATGCCCCCTTTGTCACAATTCATTAAGAATTCATCGATCATCTGACAACACAGTAAAGTTTCCAACTGTCCGTTAAAGATTAAAGTCCGTCGCGCCGTCTTATTTGGTGCTGTCCATACATATATCTCCCCTTGGACTTGAGACCTGTCATAGACGAACTTAACTCATGGGAAATCTAGGCCCAGCTGCCCATGAACGGGAGTGGGGGGGGGGGGGTCAAGACCCATCAAAATGCGTATTTGCACCCTTTGTTCCTCAAGTATACCAGCTTAGAGTTTGATTCCAGTCACGGGTCGACAAACTTTTATCATGGGCAATTTGGGCCCACTTGCTCATGAACGGGAAGAGTGGGTGTGGTTCAACTCTCCCCAACCCCTATGATCTGAAAGCACAAAGGAATTTCATCGCCTTTTCTCCAGTTATTATCAAGTTAAAAACATTAAAAATGGGCAATCTGTGCCCAATTACCCCTGAACAAAGTGAGGGTGTGGTTTGGGACACACAAAAAGTAAAAAGAGACCCCAATGCTCACAATCCTACCAAGTTTCATCTTCATACCTGTTGATTCCTGTCACTTGGCAATCTAGGCCCAGTTGCCCATGAACGTGGTCGTGGTGGAGGTGCAACTTTACAAGTAATTTCCAAGCCCTAGGATCTATACGAGCAAGGAATTTCATCGTCCTATGTCCAGTTCTGTTCAAGTTTTGAATAACACCGGGCAATCTGGACTCATTTGCCCTTGAACCGGGTTGGGGTAGGGGGGGGCAAAAGGCACAACTACACCCCAGTTTCCACAAGTGTACCAAGTCTGAACTTGATACTTGCACTGGTTCACGAGTTATGAGCTCCACAAACAACCGAAAACCGAAAAGACTCATCTCGTGCCTCAGACGACCCAGTTAAAATCCGGACCGGATCCGGTGACCTTTGGGGGAGCTGAAAGACGGAACCGGAAATCTTGGGAAACGCTTAGAGTGAAGGGATCGGGATGCTCACAATCCTACCAAGTTTCAACTTCATACCTGTTGATTCCTGTCATGGGTAACGAGCTTTACTCCTGGACCATCTGGGCCCAGATGCCCATGAAAACGTCAGGCTAAGGAGAGTAATGCTCTCCGTGGCCATGTATGTAAATGTCTTCTCCATGGTGTGTATGGTTTCATTGTTCAGGTGTCCTTTAAAGTACAAACAATAATTTTGAGCAAAATATACATTTTCATGATTCCGATGGGCTTTTCATCATTTGTTTTTCAAGAATGTTCATTACAAATGAATTTTTAGTGCCCTTAAACTGCACATCATCACGGTCAAATGCACAAATAAAATAGTTTTCACGAACATTCCATTCTCGTGATTTCTAAGGACTCATGATCGTTTTTATCTCTAGAATTTTGCTTACAAGTGATAACAGCAAACCCACGAATTGACGAATTCCTACTTTCATCCTCTGACCCAGCCTTGCAAGTACCATATGAGCTTTCAGCTCTTGTTTTTCTCCTTACTTTTTGCGTACGAGTTCCAGATCATTCCCGTGCACCTCTGAACGAGGGGAAAAGGCAGAAGGAACACGTACTAAAAACGGGAATGGCCGACCCCTGTTTTTTATGGCACTTGAATTTACCCAAGTGCCATATACGGATCGTAATGTCTGTCTGTCTGTCGGTCTGTCCGCATTTTGCTAGTTTGGGCACTTCCACATGCCCTAGGACGATAAAACTTGGCACGCATATCAGGGACCTAACCGGATTAACTTGGAAATAATCATTTCTCCAATCCGGCCATCAATGGGGGAGTGGCAAGATGGGGAATCTGGAGATTAGTAACATTCATAACTTTGAAACTAATAATCGGGCGTGCATTAAACTTGAAAGGTATCAAGAACAAGTGTCTTGGATGTTCACTGTCAAATTCGGATGGGATCCGATAACTGGAGGGGGGACTGGAGGGGGACACCCGAAATCTCTTGAACGCTTTGTCTAGTTTTTGTCAAACCCTTACCCCTATCTTCACACTAGTATAGCTCTGCACCTGGATGAGTCATTCTTTCTTCACACTAGTATAGCTCTGTGCCTGGATGAGTCATTCTTTCTTCACACCAGTATAGCTGCTCGTGTGTGAGTCATTATTTGCTTAAATCTGTTTGGAGACAGCTAGAGCAATCGAAGGTCGAAGAGGTTGGTATAATATGTTGTTGAACCTTAGTAGGGGTTGATATAGATTAGGGGGTGCTAGGATGATGAAACTTGACAAGCGTATCAGGGACCCGACCAAACCAACCTGGAAATAATCAGTTTCCCGATCCGACCATCAAGGAGGAGTGGAGGGTGGGGAGTCCGAAAAATTGAGTGGTGTGTAACTTTCGAACGGGTGATCGGATTGAAATGAAACTTAATACCTGAATAAATGACATATCTCTGATGTTCCATTTGAAGTCCGAACTGGACTCGACAGCTACTGAGGAGTTGGGGGGGGGGGGGGCGGAAATCCCTAGAAACGGTTAGAATGGAGGGATCGGAGTAAAACTTCCTGGGAATAACAAGCATCTGCTCCAGATAAATCGTTTACACATTTGGACTGGATCCGGACACTTTGGGGGAGGGGGGGGGGGGAGGGTCGTTTCCCGGAATTCCGGTATGGCAATTCTGGGGATTTTCACGACGAAACTTGGGAGGCGTATCAGGAACCCTATCAAACTGACTTGTAAACAAAAATTTACTCGATCCGATAGTCGTGGGGGAGTAGAGGAAGGGGGAATCCGGGATATTAAGTCGTGCGCAACTTTGGAACGGGTGATCGGATTTGAGTGAAATTTTGTAATTGAATAGAGGACGTGTCTCTGGTGATCTTTTCCATGTCGGGACCGGATCCGACAACAACTGGGGGGGGGGAGGGGGATACGTGACCGGCTTAGAATGGAGAGATCGGGATGGAACTTTTGTGGGAATAACTAACAGATGTTCCGGATAAATCATTTAAACAACCGGATTAGCTCAAGCGACTGTGGGGGAGTTTAAGGGGAGTCTGTAATTTCGGTGATCGCTAGTAAAGGTACTTCCAGATGTGCTAGGACGATAAAACTTGGCTGGAATATTGCAAATTGGACAAGATTGGCTTAGGAATCGCTACTTTCCAAATCCGACCATTCCTTACAGTACCAATCATTACCACAAATTAAGAAAAATACTTTTAAGCAAAATATAAATTTTCATGAACCCCATGAGCCCATTACCATTCTTGCCTTCAGGGTTTTGCTTACATATGAGGTTATTGCTCCCTTAAATTGCGCATCTTCACCGCAAGGAAAAGTACTTTGTATCAAACGATACCTTCTAGCTACTAGCAGGCGAAACCCTAGACCAAGTAGAGGTCCATCTCCTTTAAACGGGAAATTACGCAGCAACAATTCAAAGAAGAAACGTACTTGATATAAATGTCGAAACCATATTGAAGACCACTGAACCGTCCAACGAAGAAGAGGAGTTCTAGAAATGTATTTTTAGTACTTTTTACTTACTAGTGTATAATAAAATAATATTCGACTCTGTACAAAACTCCCAAACAAAAAACTCCCGCCAATATTTTGCCTATTCTTGCAAGTGCCATATGAGCTTTCAGCTCTTGTTAATACCTGAGTCCATGCTGCAGCAGGAATTAATTTAATACATGTGAATCTATGCTGCAGGATGACTTCTGTGTACTAAAAACAGGGGTCTGATCAATCCCGATCTTAAAGAACAGGGAGCCTGCCATTCCCGTTTTCAGTACTTCTTTCTCCTGAAACTGGAACCAAGTGTTAAAAAACAGGGGGTCGGTCATTCCCGTTTTAGTACCTGTTCCTTCTGCAGCATAGATGCAGCAAGTATTAACGAAACAGAAGCCCTTCCCCTCGTGCGGAGGTGCAAGGAAATGATCTGGAACTCGTCCCCAAACGAACTACCAAAAGGTGAACTCCCATGAACTCCCTAAATAACAATAACATTGAATGACAATGAAGTTAGGATTCCAGAAACAAGGCTCGATCATCGAAAAACCTAAAGAAAATAAGTATTTTATTTTCTTAAACCAGGGCCCCTGCCCTTCATCGTTTACGTGAGGAGCTTGTGCCCTTTGCTTTGACTACAGAAGTAGCCAATGTCTGTTAGAACTGTTTTGAAAATATACTGTGAATAACTTTGTGTAGAATGTTGGCAAAACTAGGACGAATAGAAAAAAAACAGTCAAAACCAGTTACCTTAAGTCTTAAGCTCCTGTACCTCCAGATGCACCAAGGGTTTTAAAGAAGAGTTTCCAGTTGTTTTCCAAAGCTTGCAGCTGCTCTGAAGGCCTTCCTCTCTGGCTGTAATGAGTAGTGTAGGAGCCGCAGGTCGTTGTTTTAGGTGCGATGAAGCGTATTTTTTTTTTCTCTGTAATGGGTTCCTTGATGTCGCCAGAACAATATACATTTGAAGATTCTTGGATCGTTTACGAGCAGATAGATAGCTCTGTTCAAGCCGACGTCTGGTCTCGACGTGGGACAGATGGGCCTATGGCGTTTGGGAACCAATCAAACAAAGAATATGCTTATTCTTTTTGGGATCCCAAAATGTAAGTAGCGGGATACATATGATTTCTTGTCCGTCAGTCCGTCTGTTAACACGATTATTCTCGACGAGACTGAGATTTCAACTTGGTTGAGGACTCTTTAGGTCAAAGTACAGGTCAAGTTCGAAGATGGGTCTGTAGCCCTACATTTAGGGGTGGGGGAGGGGTTTCAAATTATGGGGTGATTTTTTTTATCTAATGGGATAGTAAATGTAGGGGTAAGCAGACATGCTGAATCCGAATATGAAATTATTTTTTCGCCGGAAAAGTAGTTCACCCGGAATCCGGCAAAAACCAGAAAATTGTGAAAAGTTAAAATTTAATCTGCCCTTGAATAAAGTTTGAGTTAGAGGTAAGAAGACATTCTGAATCCGAATAGCAAAATTAATTTTTTCCCCTACCAGAAGTTGACCCGGAATCCGGCCAAACCGGTAGTTTAGCATGAAGTTCTAAACCCAATGATAGTCGATATTTGGTGAGGAGACATGCTGCTGCAGTTTCGAATATACTAAAGATCGATTAGAGATTCGGTATCAGTTTAAGGAGACACGCTGAATCCAATTTTGTACTTTATTTCCTTGGTCGATAAGCTGGGAAAGATAGCCGAAACCTGAAAATTTGGATAGAGAGGTTCGCCGCTCAATCTCACCAGCTCTTTTGCTCTGCATGCAGCTCGTGGAGAGTGGCACATTGCTAAAAGGAGTAATTTTGGTGAATTGGCCAAGTTGGTCTGAAGTCGTTAGAGATGCGATGTTGGAGTAAACATGCTGGTTGAATCCTTGGTTATAGGTTATAAATCGGAAATCTACAAGATTCGCTTGCTTGGGTCAAGTAGTCCAATAAATATTTAATATTTGAGATCCCATCGAAACCTTTGTTTAGGTAACAGAATGTACTGTTTCAATACATAGAGGAGCTCGGAGTTGACCCGGACAGTATTTTTCCTTTTTTTGCTAGGCCACCATGTCTTGGCGGATTTATATCGTTTTTTTTATCAAACGTGTAGAATGTCTAGAAGAATAGCTGGTATTTTTTTCAGATATTTTCTACATCAGATTTCTTAGTATTTTTTTTTTTATGTTTTTCAATTTGTCCGAACCATCCCCGTACCTATGGGATTGATTTAGGCCCCGGGTTGGTTCGCACATTATTGTTAATGTACTATTTTTTAATCGACTTTATTTAAACATATTAAATCGTGGAAATGATAATATTATACCTGGAAAGTATTCGCAAAACTAAAGAAAAACATATTTTAATAGCAGAAGTTGCATTAAAATGAAAATTCTTCATTTGTACTTTCGATTGACCTAGCAATTCCAGGGGCAGGTAACTTCAAACTTGTCCTTAAAGATTCTACTGAAAGATGATTTTAGTCTCCACATAAGAAACACATTGGTTTGACCTTTTCCCAAACTGAACTTCACAAGGACGAATTCGCGTTTTTTTTTCCCTCCTTGAAAATATCGTAAATATTGAATTCATTAAACACAAACTTTTCTGTATCCTTACTTCATTGTAGACAATTCTAATTATTGATTTTCTTTGGTTGTGGCTTACCCTTTTTAGCGTTCATTTCTCTCGATTTTGATAATTAATTTTGTTAACAAATAAAATGATAAATATTCTGGTAATATCTTGTATTTTTCGAACTCAGTTTCGGGTTTTTAGGAGACAAAGACTTTCCGAACCAACCCCTTCAAAACTGTCCGAACACCCCCCCCCCCCCCCTAGATTAAAATAACAAAATGGCGTACCAGAGGAAAATTAAGTGATCTTTCTTGAAAATATTACGTAGGCTATAAATCCTGATCAGTAAGCTATATCTTACCGTTTAATCGCCTTCCAGATACCACTAATCTTTGTTTTTAACCTACCATGAGCTAAAAACTTTTACCTCACGAAAACCAATTTTTCAACTTTTTATCGAAACCAGAAAAGCATTTACCAGGAAACCTTGGTACAAAGTTAGTTCACCAGATGGCAGATGGTATGCATTTTTTTCAGATTTTAGCGATAATTTTAAATATTTGTTTCGCGGGTGTCCAGACCAACCCCGTGTCCGGTTCAACCCCGAGCTCCCTACATGGCCTCAAAAAGAAGAACACAAACGTTCACAAGTAAATCCAAAACCACTGAACAACTTGATCAATCTCTTTTTTGATTTTTGCCAAGATTTTGGTTTTAGCCGGCTCCGATTGTTGTTTGCTAATCTCATGGTGGTTAGAATTACGGCCTCAATCAGGACTTTTTTGTCTTAAAAGTGGCCGCTAATGGCGAATTGTTTGCTTAATTTATGCGTTTTTGATGAAATGAAAAAAAATGTCTAATGTCTAATGTCATTTAGGTGCGAAAACCGCATGTGATTCTATTCGCCGAACCTCCAGCTTTCCGCTGATTCCAATAGAACAATTTTGTTTATCAATTTCCTAGCCTGCTAAGTGAAAGTACAAATATGAAGAAAAAAACGGAACAGTAAATACTAAAATTGACATAAGTACTGAGATATGCCGAGATGCGCCTTGAATCTGTAATTCTGTAATTATTTTGCGATAGTGACAGCTTAACAGCTCTTTCATTTAGCTTCGTATGTCAACAAAAATAATTTGTCATAAACTTGGTCATGCCAAAAGCTTCCGCTTAAATGTCACCACTATGTAGTAACAGATGTTGATCCTAACGTAACTTCTTCAAGTCATGATAGTCCTTTAGAAGTCACTCGACCGTAGAAAAGTAAATATAAAGGTCTGTTGCCACGAGAAGTTGTATTCTGGTTCAGGAGGTTCTAGCTCCACTTCAACGTATCAGCAGCGAATCAGTAAGCAAATGAATGTATTTATTTTCCATCGCAACGTATCCTTCATTCAGTTGAAAAAAAAGTCGAACATTCGGATTAGGGTGGCTTCGGTATCTGCACTGCTCTATCTGCATGGTTGAGATGGATACAGTTTTTGCTCGAACAGCGTTTTGTTGAGAATTACTAACCTGTTACGAGTAGGTACTAAAGAGCAGTGTTTCGTCTTTCTTTCAACGGCGAAGATACTGTTTTCCCGGGTTTTGACGGAGCTCTCGTTCTTGTCTTAGCATTTCTGTCGTCTTTTCTTGTTTCTCAGGTTTCTCCATTCTAGTCCAAAGCGGAGGGCAAAAAGCCTAATGCTGCGACCGACTTCTTTCTTCTATTTAAATAAGAATGCCTGGTCTTGGTCCCATAGTCATCAGAACTTTGAGAGTCGAACCTTGCCGTTCGTACGTGGTCGAACAAATCACTGGTGAGACTTTAGGGTCTAGAGATCCTTCGTTTAAAGGAGAGTACGATGGTACTTGCCGAACCTGAGAAGTCTCGGCAATCAACCCGAACGAGTTTAGGCGACAGTAATGTAAGTAAATGGTTGTGTCCTGTTTGTTGATAGTAAAGAAGTAAGATATACTAAGGTCACTGAGGAGAGCTATTTATTTAGTTTAGGGGACGTTTTCACGTGACTGGAGTCAGGGGCGGATCCAGCCTTCCGTTCTAGGGGGGGGGGGGGGGGGATTCTTACCGAAAAGAGTGGGGGTAGTGTCCTTTTTGTCAGCCACAAGGCTGATTTTTTTCGCGTTTTAAGTGTCACTGTCGGTCTCTTATTTAACGAAAATGTGGTTTTCATATATTACAATAATGGTAAAAACTGTACTTGATCAACTGACATCTGTTTACAAGAAAAATTCAAGCTCCTGGCTCCACTTGTAAAAAGATTTTACAGTCTAGTTACAGTTAGAACATGCGTTAATGCAGACTTCCGTAAGTGCAGTAAAAAAAAACAAAAAATTACAGCCAGTCTAGGGGGGGGGGGGGGGGCGAGGGGGGTGATCGATGATACCATCTTCATGAAACCTCGTGCCACTTCTTTTCGGCAGTACCACCACCGTTGAACAAACGTTGTAACTTGAGATCAACCCTGGCGTTACCCAGTAAGCTGTTCACGTAAAAATGACCCCCCCCCCCCCTCTGGCACCAAAAATCCCCTGGCGAGAATCCACCGGCTACCCCCCCCCCCCCCCCCGGATGCAAATATTTAGGAAATTAGAAACTCTTATTAAAAGCTGCAGTTTGGACCACGAGAGATTGAGGATTTTTCCAGGACAAAGGAGTTAAATTAAACGCCTGAGAAATATTTTGATTTTATTAACACTCTTTCGGAGGGGGGGGGGTATGATAGGCCACGTAAAGAGCACAAACGTGGCGAGCTTTATAATCAGAGTATTTCTATTAGAGGAGATACAATACACTGATGAAGTCAAGAAACTTGAAAGGAGGGTGGAAACGAAAGATGTGTGGAAATACTACTGAAGTAGAATGAATTAATGTTATAAGTACGACGGGTCATTTAAAAAATTCTTTTAAGTAGGAGTTTTCCAGTTTCAGTTTGGATATTTGTCTTATGAACTGCACCCTGTACCACTTCTGTCGTAGCAAGGAGAATAGTTGCGTTTTCGCAGATACCACGGTATCTGTTACCACGGTAAGTGGATCTGGAATTAGTCGTGTTCGCAGTTACTTTTGTATCTGGTACTACGGTTGCTCTGTAAAAACGACAATTTCCGAAATTGCGCTTTTCGAAGTCATCCGGAAAGAAAAACTGATATCCGGTGAAGTGCCAAACTTCTTTCTCACCAATTTGACAAAATCCTAGTCTCTATTGTTGGTGAAGATGGAAATGAGATGACTTATTCAGATACCACGATCAGTGACCACACCATGGATTCTGAATATGAGGTACCACGGTATCCGACCGGATACCACAATAACTGAAAAAAAGCTTTTTGACCTTGATAGCAGATACCACGGTAACTGCAAAAACGATTTTAAACCATGGGATCAGATACCATGATTTCCGCAAAAACGCAACCAATGTGAAGAACGTAGCGTAGTAGCCACCCGGTTTATATGTGTTCATTGAAAAGTGAATCTCCTACTTTCTATCCATCTCTAAAAACGTGGGCTCGTAAGATATTATTCCGCCGTCTTTCGGGGTGGAATTCCATTTTAGTCGAGTTTTCATTTATGAACAATCCACTCTTGCGAGCGCTGCAGCAGCTTTCTTCTGTGGAGCTCATACTCGTGAACCAGTGCTTGTATCAAGTTCAAACTTGGTACACTTGTAGGTATTGGGGTCTATTTCTGCCTTTTGTGGTTCCCACCCCCACACCAACCCGGTTCAGGAGCAATTGGGCCAAGATTGCCCAGTGAATAAAGCTCATAACTTGACGAGCGCTGGACATAGGACAGAAATTCTTTTTACTTGTAGTTTATAGGGCTGGGAAACTACTTTTAAAGTCGCACCTCCCCCATCCACCCCGTTCATGGACAACTGCGCTCAGATTGCCGAAGAGTAAAGTTCGGGACCCGTGACAGGAATCTACAGGTATCAAGTTAAAACTTGTTAGGCTTATGAGTATTGACGTCTCTTTTTGCTTTCCGGGGTCCCAAACTCCGCACCCACTTGGTTCAGGGGCAATTTGGCCCGGATTGCCTATTTTTCAGTGTTTTAACTTGACAATAACTGCAGATAGGACGATAAATTCGATGCTATTGGAACCACCCTCCCACCCTCGACGTTTACGGGCAATTGGTCCCAAATTGTCAATGAGTTACTTTAGGAACCCGTGACTGAAATCAAATTGGTATACTGGTATACTTGAAGATATAGGTGTAGATACGTATTTTGGTCCCAATCATGGGCAGCTGGGCCGAGATTTTCCATGAATTTTGTTCGTATGTGACAGGTCTCAAGTTCGACTCTTGTATAATTATGTATGTATATGTATAAATGTGGATTTTGGTGTAACAGCAACAAATAAGACGACGGAACGTACTTCAGTCCTTAATGAAAAGTTGGAAACTGGACGGCTTTGTCATATGATTGACGATATGCCGTTCTTAATCAAGTTGTGACCAAAGGGGTATTAGGCTGCTACGATTTGGTTCATTGCACTTGTTATTGCCTTGCTAATGGAAAAGAGGTTTAAATGGTTAGATTAGCTGGCAAGACGTTCAGTATTGATATTGAAACTGTTCTTGCAAGATATTCAAATCTCTTGGGATTTCTAATTGCAGTTTCTTTACATTAAAAGCTCTTAAAGTAGGACGATTTAAAATTAGGGTTGTTTGGGATCTGCAATATCTTGGTCCTAACGCTGTTTGTATACAAGCTGTGATAAACCTTTTACTTTCACAATCCGCGCTTGAGTGCTTGCGCACTTGTTCCTTTATCTCTTTACTGCTCTGTACTGCTTTATTGTCACTTTATTTTTAAATCTAATTCTATATAGGTTGTTGTTTTTGTTTTTCTGGTTTTGAAACCATTCGTCTAAGATATAGTCATTCTTTCATGTTTGACATGTAAGACCTTTTTCCGCAGTCCTTCGGGTGTGGAGGGAAGAGTAGATATCGAATTTTCTATCAAAACTTTGTCTCCTGCTTCCCCTCCTGCTTGAAAGCAAAATGATCTCAGCCTTAAATGACCCATCGTACTCATATTATTATTTGATTCTGTCTTCAGTAGTATTTCTATCCATTCTCGTTCCCGAGATCCTTCACTTCATAACTTTATCCCAACTCCTCGAATACAAGTACACCTGATAAGCACGCTCGCCATTTTTATTCTCGTTATGTGACATGGCATGAGCCCGATCATTTTTTCCGAGGAGCTTAATCGTCCGGAGACCGGTTATTCCAGTTTCGGTCTTAGAATTCTAACTTGGAATCCCGTTCCGTCTTACATATTTATTATTATTAATGTAAACTGATTTATTCTCATTTGTTAGTAGCGACCTTGTGGTGTGCTGTGGTTTGACCGGCACAAACGACTATTTTTCTACGAATTTATCATATTCGTGTGGACTTATTCCTCATTTTTATCTCTTGATTGTTACTCACCGTTTTTTTCTACCGACATAATTGCTGTG
Organism: Branchinecta lynchi; assembly: GCA_023053575.1. Taxonomy (NCBI): domain Eukaryota; kingdom Metazoa; phylum Arthropoda; class Branchiopoda; order Anostraca; family Branchinectidae; genus Branchinecta; species Branchinecta lynchi. The sequence goes on from JAKZAP010000017.1 coordinate 5,489,886, forward strand.
AAGCTCAACTCGACACCATGCAATTACCGCTGTTCATATTGATTAGATTGGCCTACTAGATGCTTCCAGTGGGTTGTAGTTTGGATGGACGGCAAAATCTAGCAATTAACGAAGCGTCTAAGACGATGAATTCGTTTTGAACTCTTCATAATTTTGTTTGGAATAGGAAAGCTTGGTCCGCAGTGTTTCAGGAAAGACATAATTTATCATTTTGTCTCTTTTTTCAATGGTTATCTGTCCCATATTTTCATTCGCGTAAGAAAATAACGGTCCCCTCTTCCGTTATAAATAACGAATGAGAATGGATTTCTCTGTTGGGGCCTTGTAAGAGATTTGGGAAGCATTTTATTGCTATCTGATCTATCACCGATTTTTACCGAAATCGCTGTACCCCACCCGGGAAAGAAGCAATTTCAGTGTTGAGCACAGTGCCCGTCTGGCGGGTTCCGGCTCCCCCCCCCCCCGACAGAACCACCGGACCAAAACACCCCCGTTACCAAAAAAATCCCCTTGACAGACTAAGATCATGGGAAGTCAATTTAAATGTTTTGCATTCGTATTAAATATAAAGGATTCGGGGCTTTTTAGGGGGGGGGGGTACCCGGTTTGTTTGTGTTTTTTTTGTGGGGGGGGTTGTCACCAGGGGGGGGGGTGCTCAGGGGGGGGGGGTACCGGGGTTTTCTAGCCGGGGGGGGGGGGGGGTTGCCGGGGGAGTTCTCGCCTAGACCCCCGCCTGGCACCCAGCCTCACAGCCTGGACGGTACGTATGAGGAGACGAACTTTGTAACCCTGCTAACGTCACAGTCTTTCTAGTTTATACGATGGACTCTATCGCATGGGAATTGCCAAGTGAGTGGGATAAGAAATGACCTTCACTGTCAGAAGTTTCATAACAGATAACAAGAGGATGCGCTGTTTCAACAGATAGTGCGTGCACTTTGGATTTTATCTCTTGTGTTTACAAACGTTATTCATTAATTGTTATACATAAGAAGCTTTGTCGGGAAGAGCCCAAAAACAGCCAAAATAGCATCTACTGATATTTTTGTTTGTCGTCATGATGTCGGAACACTCAGCAGATGCTTTTGTCCGATTTTTCGACTTTTCATGATTGCAACACTTATTGTGCATAACATTTTGAAATACAACAGAAAATATCTGAACTACTATATGTTATGCATTATCTGTTATATACCCATGCGATAGAGTCTATCGTCTAAACTAGAAAGACCGTACCGTCAGCACGGTTACAAAGTTCGTCTCCTAGGATACGTACCGTCCAGGCTGTGAGGCTGGGTGCCAGGCGGGCACTGTGCTCAACACTAGTTGCGTTTTTGATCGAAGTTTGAAGTTACCTTCAAGCTCAAAGGTTCCTATTTAAATACCGTTTTTGGTTGCCGGTCACAGTTTCTTTGTCCGTCAAACTCAGACCCAATGCTTCCACTCCAGAATTTTGAAGTAACGTAGACATAGTTCAAATTCAGGAGAAATCAGCAGATTCAGTAACCCAAAAAATCAGGAGATTTAAGGAGAAGTTCTAGAAATCAGAAGTTTATAAGGAGATATTATAGGAGGAAATTTGTATTTATGGTTTATATGTCAAAGAGGGAAATATTCAAAGTATAGGTGTAGCGTGCAGGGGCGTCGCAAGTGCATTTTCGTTGGGGAGCGGGAGGGGGTATTCTTTTTTTTATTCTTTACAAATCTTTCAAAAGTTTTACCGGATCCCAGAAATTGAGAATTCGAGCTTTAAATTATGGAACAGAAAGGATTACGTAGGAAGGGCAGCATGAAAGACGATAAGCCAACTAATAGGCGGCGTTTTGGCGAAGCCCACTTGGAGAATATATTGCCAGCACGATTGCAGTAACAGCTTTTATCTATTATACCCAAGAGAAAATTAAATCGAGCGGCCGCAGGCGAAAATTTTTGAAATCCAGTTTTTTTTTCTCCTGTAGGCTAAATTTAACTGCTGCTCTTACAAATTATATCATTTACCGTGGATTAAGTAAAAGACCCTAAGAAGTTCCAGAAACCGGATGGAGCGACGTTCCGGCAGCAGCAGCTACTGTCGTCTAGTCAGTACTTCCTATGATCACAGAAAGTGAGGGCCGCAGGCGAGATTTTTTTGAAGTTAGCTTTTTCCTGCCAAATTTAACTGTTTCCATTCAGGTTCTAGCTTCGGTGATTAGTTCCAGCCTCCAAGACATGCTCGAGAAAAGAATAACTAAGAATATATAGCCGTTCGGAAAAATCAAGGAACAATTGAGTAGAATAGCGAAATATCAGTAGATCAGGAGACTCAAACATAAATGAGAAGGAGACGTCAACAAACGTAAATCTCCTGATAAATCAGGAGGAGTGGAAGCACTGCTCTGACCGTCAAACTTCGAGCACTATTAAAATTCAGCTGACATATCCGTTTTGAAGGACTACTTATTCATATACATGTACTTTGTTCTCCGACACGATTTATGTTATTGGCTAAAAAATTTGGTCTGGAAAGATTATTCAAACTTTGCATTTTCCAAAAAAATTATCATTTTCGAATTTATAGGCTATTCAGCCTAGAGACTATATAGCCTACCTGACGTAGGCGTATCCCAAGGAAAAACTAATATCAAGATTGGATTCCATGCAAAACTGGTCCTAAAGCTACCGCCAAACTAATATTATTTCGAAATTTCTGCGGTTGCCCATTGATGAAACGTGGATGCTCTGCTTGAAATAATTCCAGAAATCCTTAAAAATAAATGTTTTTGAAGTTTTAATATCTCGATTGATTGACGCTTATCTTTCTGTTGAAATAACAAAAGTATAAATTTTGCTGGAAGGTTTTCTGAGAAAAATTACAATTTAGTTAAAATGATGAAGAATTTTCGCTATGCCTTGGTTTCCAAAACGTTTCTAAGAAAATTATGTAAGTTTAAAAAAAAAATCACCTTTCGGGAGACCATGAAAAAGGATTCAGAGTTTGAATGTGTAGTTTGTTTGATTTATCTTAGTTGGTCCGGCTTGGAATGTTTTTATTGAGTTGTTCTTTACAGGCCTAATCTGCCTTTACAGGCTGAAAAATCGGTAACCTACATCGGCGCGGAGTAGCGGTACGATTTTCTTTACCAGCACAAAAAGCTGGTCTAAAAAAGTTGTTCAGATCTTCTGCAGATCGTTAACTACCCCCCCCCCCCCTTTTTTTTACGATGTCGCATTCTGGATCCCAGACTGCACTGTCAGAAGTTTCATAACAGATTGCGCATAACACTTTCCAGAATAACACCTTTTCACTTAAAAATAAATTGTTATGACCAATTGAGCTTATACTATTTCGTGCCTAGATCTCCAACAACACCTTCAATAGGTTAAAATACTACACTGTCAGAAGTTACATAACGACAACAGAAGGATGCGCAGTTTCAACAGAAAACACTTTGGGATATTATCTGTTATGTTTCTTTCGTTCCCGTTAGTATTTTTACCAATTGAAGGTGTTGTTGGAGATCTAGGCACGAAATAAATGGTCATAGCACTTTATTTCTAAGTGAAAAGGTGTTATTCTTGAAAGTGTGATACGCTATCTGTTATGAAACTTCTGACAGTATGCTAGAGGCTATATCCCCTTTTCATCTACTGACAAAATGAATATATCTGAATTTCCGTACCGATTTTGAAGTTCAATAACAAATAGCAACAACCCGAATTTCCACCCTTAAAATTGTCAATTAGAGACGCTTTCTGCTTTCCCGTTTTAACCCTCATTGAGTTTCGCAAACTTTATAGTGCGTTAGCGAAGGTGCAACAAAAGCTTGCATCTATGCAACGCAATGAATGGGATTCACATCCAATACACTTTTGCATGCACCAGGGGTCTACTATGATCCCAATATTGAAAGATGTAAGATTGTTTTGCATTGAACTGCATTAATAATAATAATAATAATAATTGTATCTGAAAAAGCCCGACGGCCATATACAGGTCAATCATCATACAACTGATCTATAGAAAGCTTTCTATATTCTAACGCTCTACAAACCTACAATCTTACTAATCGCCTGGGCGGATGCACACTTCAGGATACCAGGGAGTGTCGGGATATACCCACCGAAAATCTCCCTACGGAGATCCGAAAGCTCTTGGAACCGGCTTAGAAAATGGCCAATATCCTCATCTTCACCGCCACAAAGGGGACACGCATATTTCCAATCCGGACTCTTCTTATTTCAATCAAACACTTTTTTTCTACCGTGGAGTGGTAAGCTCGGGGATAAAGGCTCTTTCAGATCAAAGGTTATTATCATCTTGCTCCAGAAAGCTCTCAGCTTGAGAACGCGGTCAACCAACTTAAACAAACAACAACACAGTATAGTCTTGTAAAAAGAAGTCACGACGCAAACTGCCCCGTCACGTTCAAATCAGAGCTCAAAGGAGGAATAACCATGACTAATTGAATACCGAGTAGACAAAACAGAATTAGCAAGAAAACAAGAACACTTACAGCAAGGAATGTCGGGTAAACAGCTTAACTTGCCTTTGTTTTAGTGCTGTATACAAGGACCTCAGAATATCCTGTTTTTGTTTCAATCAGCACATCCAGCTCTGAGAACCGTGATTCTTGTAGCAGAGGCGTTATGGAGTTCATTTTACCGACTGTTTTTGCAGAAAAACTACTGTTAAAAAAAAAAAAAAAAGTTTTTTGAACAATCAACTGATTTTAGAAAAACCGACTGTTTGTAAGAAGAAACCTACTGTTTTGACGAAAAACGGACTTTTTTTTTTGTTTATCAAAAATAGCGGTGCCTTGCGCCGACTCGGCTACTTTCTCTACCGACTGTCCAACAACATTTGGTGGGAAGCCCTCCACCCCATAAGTGACGCCCCTGACCACTAGCAATCTTTACCTTCCACGAAACTGTCTTAAACACGGAAAAGAAAACGAAATAAGTTGACTTACCTGCAAGTTTCCAGCCCCAATTCTCACATCCTGACAGTGAGTTTTAGTAACTCGAGGTGTGAAAGGTTAACCAAAGCGGCTCTCAGCTTCGTGAAGATAAACGTCCGCCAGGGTCAGATACCTAATATGGTAGCATAGGCCGGACGATTGGATTTTCCGATGTGGGATGTACTACATCCCAATGTGTGGTTTAGGACAGCGGAAGGCGTACCTAACCGTATTGGAGATTATATTTCCTCTACATCAAGATTGGTTGAACACTTGTAAATAAAAGATAAACTTATCTTCTGATCTACTGTGGATCACGTCCTTGAATTTTTGTCTTGTCTACGCCCTTCCGTCGCGCGCCCTCAAAAGGTATGTGCCCCGGAAGCAAGGTTGTTCCTTTGTCAAGCGGAAACCCCCAACCTGTTGAACGCGTGCTGGAACTTTGGTCCTTCCGGAGAAACTAAAACCTTGCATAACAACCTAACAGTTCGGAGACGCCGGAATATAGAATCTCCTTCCACAATAAATCCCCAGTGAGCAACTAGCAGTGTCTTACCCGTGATTTGTAAAGAAAAGCATATAGGTTTCTCCTGACGCATTTTTTGAAAATCTTTTTTAATTTTCATTTCTGTTCTTGCTTGAAATGTCTTGCTGTCTACGGCATGAAATTTTGGCTGGTATTGATGGTAACTCTCCCGAGGGAGGGTAAGTTTTTCTCGAGCAGAATCTGAAGACTATATTAGGGTGTAAGAATTCATTATTGTTCATTAGGCATCATCTAGGTTCTGATAAGGACTTGAAATCGATTTCCGTTGAAAAAAATGTGCGTGGTTTATCTTCTGATCTTGTGTATAAAATGTGAAAGTGCATGCTAGTGTACTGCATGCTACTACTAGCAAAACTGGATGCTGCCGGATACTACTTCTCAAGACCCGGTATGAAGAAAGTTAAATGAAAGTATTTCATACTAATGCATATCAAAACATGCAGATGTCATTATTGTTCATTAGGGTCTGATAAGGACTTGAAATCGATTTCTGTTGATAAAAAATATGCGTGGTTTATCTTCTGATCTTGTGTATAAAATGTGAAAGTGTACTGAACCTCTTCAATAAGTTTTATTTATTAATTTTTTTATCCTTAATAGGAAAACAACCGGGAACAACGATTAAAAGAAGAATATAAGTGAAAACACTAAAAGTGACTCGCAATGTGTTTCCCTTGTTTGAATTGTTGCGAAACGTCAAATTGAACTAGGATCCTAAACTACAGGATGTGGTAAAGATCTTGTCGTACCTTCCCGATGAAGAATTTTTCAAAAGTTATGTATATGGAGCTGAAAGTTTTAGTAGCATATAGTAGGAATTGTTGCCACTGCATGCAACTACTAGCAAAACTAGATGCTACCGGATACTACTGCTCAAGACCCGGTGTTAAATGAAAGTATTTCATACTACTACATATCAAAACATGCAACTTTTTGTACAACTACCTTACAACCCATACCCACCTCAATGAGACATCACCGATTTTCGCATTTGCCATGCTTAGCTCTTTTTCCAGGGCAGATCTCCATAAGAAATAATTTATCAGAACGGCCAATTTTGCAGGTTTCCGTCAGACTTCCCGTCTTCAATGCCAAGGGTGCAAATGTGTCTAAAAACAGCCAGAGCCGGTATGTGATTCTTGAAAACACGACAGAGTTTTAAAGGGAGCTGAGTAGGCTATTTAGAACTTCGGAACAGAATGCACTGATACCAAAAAGGGAAAAAATTGGTAAGTGTGCTTTAATTTAATTGTTTCCCTTGTAAGCTAAAAGCTAGGATTGATGCTTTTCCTGAGATTGCTCCTTCTTCCGAGTGTTCTACAAATTCGTTCTACAGTGTCCACCCAGTTAGTACGATTTATCCCCGTGATAGATACCAAGTCAACATTTTGTGAACGGCATCAGCTATTTCTTATCTTAATTCATAGACGCCTATATTAATAAGGGAGAGAGAGTGAGAATCTGAATGGCATAGTAACAGAAGTTATGTGCGTCGCAAGGCAGAAAGGCATAAGAAAATGCTGAATTTAAGCTGAGAAGGCAACGTACATCGCAAGAACCCGATGAAAAATTTATCCCAAAATAGTACTATGAAGTAGTAGGAAAAAGTAGCATGCAGTACTAACGATGCTACTACAAGCTTTTACTTCAAGGCCACCGTGTTACTGCATACTACTATATGCTAGTATTAGCAAGACTGGATGCTACTATGGCAAGACAGGATGCTACTGGATACTACTACATAAGATTGGACCAGTCTGAGGCACATTAAATGTTAGTATTCTTTGCTATAACATAGTATTACATGCAACTTTTTCGTTCTACTACCATACTACTACGCAGGCTACACATTTTTCATCGGGAAGCAAAGGTACTAAATATAGCAGGTGCACTAGGTACGTGCTACCCTCTCAGAAGGAGTCAAGCCTTTTTTGCGATTATTTTGTAAATTTGTACATGGTTCTGTTCCCTAGATCAGAGGTAAGGAAAGTTAGAACTTGCTAGCCGAATTTTATTGCAGTCTGAAACATCATATATGACCGTTTCTTCAGGTCTCATTATGAATATTTTAATAGGAAAATATTCACTGACAAATAACATAACACTTCACATATAAAATATCACTTGCAGCCTCTCGTAGGAAGACCAGGTACTAGTTGTCTGTTAGGGATATCCAGCTTTCAACTAACCAGTGAGTTAGTGGCGAGGCTCCCTGGCAGGTGAGCCTTTTCGTCTCTTTGGAGGTAGTTCTCCTCCATTGACTGTGTACTATTAACTGTTGAGAGTCCTTGACTCTGTTTAACACTAGCTGGCTTGGTACATAGGTAATCAATGTCATCGTCAGTCTGTAGTATTTCCAGGAGAAGATAAACCAGTTCGGAGGAGGTCTTTCACTGTGTAGGTAACACTATCTTTCTATGGTACATCTTCAGCTGTCACGACTTTCAAGCCCACTTTGTGTGTAGTTCTTCCCCGTAGAATATAAACTAATGAGTGTGCTTTCAAATCGTTGTAACAAGTTTCAAGCCACTTAGGGCTATATGTCTTCGCCGTATGATATAAACAATATTAGAGGAGGTCTATTACTTTGTGCCACTAGCTGCCTATGGCACATCTTCAGCTTTACAAGCTTCATGCCCCTTTGGCTGTCTTTCTGCCCCGAGGAATATAAACAGTACTGTGTTAGGTTTTTCACTCCATGTAACACTAGCGGTCTATGGCACATCTTCGGCCTTCACAAGTAAACCCCACTGGGGGTGGTCTTTGACTATATGTAACACGAGTTGTGTGGCGAACATGTTAAGCTTTCCCACCTTCCGACGAGTTGGCGGGGGACGGGGACTGAGAATAGTTTTGCACGTCTGTTTGGCTTTAGGTCTTGTCGCTCGATTGATCCTGGTCCCGCTCGATCTGTTATAGAAAATAAGATTCAGAGTAGCCTACTTGCTAGAATAGAGTTACTGATTTTATTGAAGAATAGTTTGGCACTCCGTTCAGCAGGAGTGTAGAAAAAGCAATTTAATTATTTCACGCTTAAAAAAACACTTTCTTTTCCAGGGATCGAAATTCAACAAGTCAGCAAAATCGATGGTAGTTTCTGCCCAGGGTTGGTCACCAAAAGTAACTTCGTACACCCTGGAAAGTAACCCAAAAGTATCTCAAAGTCACCCAATGCAACCTAATGTAACCCAATGCAATGTAACCCAAAGTAACCCAAAGTAACCGAAAGTAACCCTGAGTAACCCAAAGTATCCTGAAGTAACTCGTACACCCTGGTTCTTGGTGACCAACCCTGGGTTTCTGCTGCGTTTGAAACAAGACCAAAGGTTTCGATGGGATCCCAAAATTGTAATTTTTGCTCCCGACAATTCGGTCCTGTAGATATTCAGTGTTCAATAGACTTCTTAAACATGTTTGCTTTTAAAATTTACAAACAGGTTAAGGCCAATGGTAATACTAGGAGAAGACCAAACTCGCATTTGACAGAGCAAAGAGGATACGTCAGCTGAATTTCAACAAGTTCAGATATATTCAGATATCCGTTTTGTGCTGTCAACATTCAGATACGGGTTCAGCATATGGTTCATCCTATAGCTTACATCGTGTCTCCTTCCTTCCTTACTTCTGCCCAATTTCCGGTTTCGGCCGGATTCCGGACAAACTAACTGTCTGGCAAAAAACTAAAGCTCAAAAACGAATTCAGCATGTCTCCTTACCCCTACATCCAACCTCTAATCAACTTCAGATTAAACTTTTACTTTTAAAAAATTTTTCGGTTTCAGCCGGATTCCGAGCGATCTATACGTCTGGTGACAAAATCACCGAACTTGACCTGTACTTTAACCCAAAGGATCCTCCCACCAAGTTTCATCAAAATATCTCAATCCCTTCGAGAGTTATCGTGCGGACAGACGGACAGACAAACAGACGAACAGGCAGACGGACAACTTTTGCGATATCATTGGTATCCCTCCACTTACGTTTTGGAATCCCAAAAACTATAGATAGTAGAGATGGGCGAATCCGACCATGAAAGGATTCGAATCCGAATCTAGGGCTGGGTACAAATCCGATTCCGAATCCGAATCCATCATTTCGTACTGAGGGTTTGATCCGGAGTCGAATCTGGATTCGAACGTGATACATTACTGGGGATGGTTGGTAGTGGTGATCACAAAGTTGGATTGCCTAAGCTTACTGTCTAAAAACTTGGAAACGGAAACTGGAAGGATGTAGACTAGAACTTTGAGCGAGTTCAAAAGATCGAGGGTTTGGAATCGAGTCTGGATCCGGATCCAGCCTGGAAAGCAGAAGATTTGAACCCAGCCAAAAGTACGAATCATGGATTCGAAACAGAATCCAGATTTCGGTTCGCGCATCTGTGATAGAAACATATAGATCCGAACAGTATATTCAAAAAATGACAATCCTGGCTCCTTCGAAAGGGTATGATATCGTATCAACCTCGCAAAGAGTCATTGCCATAATTTCACATTGACCTGTCGAACATACGAAGATGTGCATTACATACCTATTTGAGAAAATTAGTCGGTGATTTTGTCATGCCTATAAAAAAATTTACGAATCCTGTCGCATGGAAAATGGGAAAAAAGTCTGACGACTAACTACTCAAGAAGCCTGAATTAAATACTTAGTGGCTCCTGTCTATAGAGGAAATAAACTCTGCACAGTGCTGATACATACATCAGCACTGATACTACACATAGATCGGTGAAGTGACTGATACTACACATAGATCGGTGAAGAAGTCTGTAGCTTCGTTGTAAAGTGTCGATGGAGGCATGCCTAGTATGTGCTTTGTCTACTTAGAAAAAAATGGTCGGATCCAGGGTTGGTCACCAAAATTAACTTCGTACACCATGGGAAGTAACCCAAAAGTATCTCAAAGTAAACCAATGTAACCCATTGCAGTGTAACCCAAAGTAACCCAATGTAACCAAAAGTAACCCTGAGTACCCAAAGTATCCTGAAGTAACTCGTACACCCTGGTTCTTGGTGACCTGGGTTCGGATTCTGAATAGCTTCTAGAAAGGAGCGAAGTCCGTGTTAGGTTTCTCGTGTGACATTTTGATTTCATCTACCGAGCTGGTTATTCTGTGAAGGTCAAATGCCGAGATTTTTGTAAAAGTGCCAAAATTTATCATTTAAGAAAACAAAGAATTTCGGAAGAAATGATAAAATTTTTGAACTAAATGCTAAAATATATCCTAAAATGATAAGATATAGCAACTTTATTGCTAAACCCTGTGAACCACTTGCTAATTTCGGAGATACTGGCATGATTGTTGGTCCATACTATACTTGTTTGATTATCTGGAATGTTTTCTTTTCAACCAAAGGAATGTGCTGATCATGAGGGGTAATACGAATGATTTCATATTTAAAGAGGAGAAATTCTTACCTAACTTTATTTTTTCAGCTTTGTTCAGTCCTTTCTGTCCCCTGGAACTTGGTTGGCCGAGGAAATGTTCCTTTCTCTTCTGGAATAAGCCCCCTATGAACTTCTTTATTTGATAGTAGCAAGTGTTCTCTATGGCAACCATAAAACAACTTCTCTGGACGTGAACTGGAAATGAGATCAGTAGCACTGAAAGGTCTTCGTTATCAAGCTACTCCGAAAATGTGGTGGTCATGATACCCCTTAGAATCCAGCCAGTCCTCTCCTGTAACACGCAAGTTCTAAATCGAGCCAACTGTTGGCAGTCTTGAAGCACCCGTACCAGTTAGTAGTGTTGAGCCATATAAAACTTTAAATCTTCAAATATTTCCGTAAATATTAGGCCCATGGTGAAAGAGCAATTCCGGACCGAAAGACTCAAAACTGTTGATGGACAAGAACATCATAAACCAGGGCTCAAGACTCGTATGAAAACAAAAGTGCGATTCTCCGGTATTACTTAATTCAAAACATGTGTTTTCTGCTTATGTCTAACTGGACGTGCTGCTTCCTGGTATGGTTAAACTTTTCCTTCCACTGGGAGCACCTCTTTTGGATTGTTGCGGATTCTCCTACCCCTTTGATCATAGTCTGTATCTCTTTCTTCCCGACTTCAAGACGCCAGAATACCTCAACCGTTCAATGGATTTTTCAACAGCATGGGCTAATCGGTTTTGTTTTCTATGCCAACATTTTATTCGCTCGTCAAAGCTTTCTTATATATTTAAAAAGTCCTTCTTTACTACCATATCTACAGAAATTAATTCCTACAGGAACAAAGAAAAAACAAGAAATTTTAATTAATTCCTCTTAATTTTGCACTCAGTTCATTCATTTTACCTTAATTCATAAAAAAAACTCAAGCAGCCAAATCTGCAGGTTAGCTCCAATCTATCATGCCAAAATTCTTCTCTAAACATCTAAAATCTCTCTCCCTGTTTAAGATGCCCTTCCCCCGAAGCGTATCTATCTACAGTGGAAACTTACCCTTAACCAAAATAAAGCACCCCCAATTTTCTACATATCCTATATTTCTTGCTTGAATATTTGATGCCGGAATCTTGACGTTTGAAAATATTGGAAGCTGACTTTCATGAACCAAAAGCATAGCACTGGATCAGGATTAAAAAGTCCTCAGCACCTACCTTAACTTGTTAAAACGAAGAATGCAATTTTCAGCAACTAAATGGCATCTGACTGAGTACTTGGCAGACGAGGAGTTGTTCTAGTATTTGAGAGGTCGGGGAAGTTCGGATCTCCTCTGGATGTGTGTTGTGCCAATTGCTTCTCTGGAATAAAGGTGTCAGATTATTCTGTGACCGACTCAAAAGATGAACGGCAGGGCATGGCACGATGCAGAAGGCACGAGTACTGTAATACGGCGGGTGAAGGAAGATGGACCTTTGGACTCGGTCCTGTGTTCTATCCGGTAGCGTGGGGGAGGCTCGTGGGATCTATCTCCTAGGGCGTTATAGAGTCAAACGAACTAGAGTGCGAGTATAGGTTTAATAAACGTTACGACTTAGTTAACACATGGAGAGCGTGCACTTGTAATTTCGCTATAACAATGTTACCTTAAGTCTGGCTTAAGATCGACTGACTTCCTTACTACATATCTTCGTCCTTTATATACCTGCTTTTCTTGAGTTCTTTCCGTTTTTGAGAGCTCTTTGGAGCATGAAGTGCTCACGATCCTTGTCAAGGGAATCCAAGTACAGGAAAAAGAGACTTTTGCCACAAAGAGGAACTTTGCGAGAGTCCCTTGAATGAACCGATGATTTAGGGGACTTTCGCAGGTTCAGACATCATTTTCTGGGTGAGGGAGCGCAGGGGCTCCTCTCACTACAGTACCAATAGAGGCAAGGCAGATTCGACAGGGGGCTCTAGTTTCGCCCTTTGCCCAGATGGTAGCCCCGACTTCGAAGATAATTCCAGATGACAGCTCCAACCTGGAATAACTGATCCTGATTACAGCCGGTACGGCTTGGAAGAACAGATTGAACCACCAAGAGAAAATCGTCGAATTGAAGCTGAACAGGGAGTAAGATTGTGAGAAAGATCCATGTCGAGAGAGAAACTGCCTCGAGCTAAGTCACAACTGCTTCAGAACCAACGAAACGACTGGAGAAAGGTGTATTTCATTTTGTCAAACGCTGTTTGGTGGATCGCCTTGTCGTAAACGAAAGAATGAGTGGAAAGACACCCCTAGAATTTGTCAATAGTTTGTTTTGCGAAGAAGGGGTGACCTACACACGTGACCAAACGAAGATACATGCTCGTCAGAAAGATTCAAAGCAATTGGGTGTTTAATCTGCCGAAGTTAGTCAAAATGCCTCCCTTTTGCAGGTAATGCTCCAACGAAACAGGGTATCCCATAATTGCCGATACTATGGCACGTGACAGATTGGAACAGGTCAAGAAGAAATTATCTTCATTTCAATAAATCTTACAGAGAAACCGCTAGGAGACCCTGGTTTCGACAAGATTTGATGTCGTGGAGCATGTCAGAGATACCCGCTGAGGAACACCAGGCACTATATAATAATAATAATAATACCTTTATTTCAGCCAGAGGCCATATACACATAACAACAAGAACAGAACAACATCTAACAAACACTAAAACGCGCTAAGGACAAATGTCCTTGAGGAGCGCCCTCCTAACAGGAAGGCAGCTGAAAAGAGGATCAGCGGCATTCCTAACAAGAAAATGCAACAGCCAATGCAACAGAGGACATCACTGAAGCTGGGAAGAGTGGCCTCTTGATTTTTCTGAAATCAAGAAATTTGTACTGGTACGGGGTCGGTTGATTTTGTCCTCCGGCTTGCCAGAGGAATATCAAAACATTCACATTCTGGCCTACCTCACTACCAAGTCCATCTGAATGTTTATGTGCCACGTTTGTCAGATGGTTCCTGTGGGAACCATTGTTTTTCCGCAGTTTTCATCATTATCTTTTTTCTTCGCATTTCTTCAGTTGAATAGGTCATAACGAAGCTTAGAAAAAGGATATAGTATTTTTCGGATTCTTTTTAAAAATCAGGCATCATGCAAAGGGTTAAGCTTAGGACTTTCTATTTCAAACACTTTACTGCGAACGTTTTACCATCTGACCTTTGCGTTATGTCTACATTTCTGCCATTAATCATCTTTCCATTTTCTATCTGGGAAGATGATTTTTAAAGCCGGTTAAGAGATCTCAAAACGTTAGCCTATGACTTCTCAAAGTTGGTCTGTTTGACTGTCTGTCTGTCTTTCCGTATGTTATCACGATAAACCTCAAAGGGGTTGAGATATCTTGTTCGAACTTAACATGAGGATTTTGTGGGTCAAAATACAGGTCAGAATGGTATGGCTTTGTACCTCCATGTTTACGGGTGAGGGTTTCAAATTAAGGGGTGATACAAATATTTGCGTAAGCTAATGAGATAGTCGATGTCTAGTTAAGGAGACTTGCTGAATCCAAATGTGAAGCTTATTTTCTCGACCGGAATTCGGCCAAAACAGAAAAATGTGTCAAAAATAAAAGTTTACCTGAAGTTGATTAGAGGTAATGTGACATGCTGAATTCGTTTTTGAACTTTATTTTCTTGCCGGACAAGTAGTTCACCCGGAATCCGGCCAGAACGGGAAACCTGCCAGGAAGTTTTGAAACCGAAAGATATAGTCGTTACATACGACAAGCTGAATACATCTGAAACTAATTTTCATGCTGGGCAAGAATTTTATTCGGTATCCGACCAAATCGAAAATTTGTTATCACAAAAATACATTCTTAATTCGATTAGAGGTTTGTGTTGGTGTTAACAGCACCCGATGATTGATTCTAGCTTCGAACTTTATTTTCTCGTCAGACAAGTAATTCTGCCAAAATTAGACAGAATCTTGAACTTTGGATAGAAAAGGTTCTTGGTTTACCTCTTATTGTCACCAGTTGCCCTGCCTGCATGTAGTTCGCCCAGAATGCCGTTAAACCGAGGAATTTGGTCAAAGTGAAAGACTTTTCTAAAGTCGATTAGAGATGAGATGTAGCGGTAAGCATGCACGCAGAATCCATCTCTGAACATTGTTTTCTCATCTGATTAGTTGTTTGGCCGTAATTTAAAACGCAAAACGGTATCTTGTCTTGTACAAGTGGTTGATAACGAAGAAACAGTAAGATGTGGTAGGGGATAGATGATCGAAAAGTCCAGTAAGTATTTTGTTTTTGGAAACCCATCGAGACCTTTGGTCTTGTTCTCTTATATTTTGTTTGTTTGTTTAAATCCTTTGCGTGCATTATTGAAAGCTGAGTTTAATTTTTGGTTTCTTTTTTTAGACTGCTTTATTTATTTATTTTCTCTAAAGCGTTAAAAAAATGGTGTGATCACCAACGCTTATTTTTTATTTGTACAATATTAGATCGGTTCTGAAGCCAACTTCTGAGAATGACGGAATCTGTCTCAGCTTAAAATAATAGTCGAACCCTAACAACTCAATGAAACATAGAGGTTGTTAAGTTTGTGATTCTCATGAAATAGAGGGATTGCCTTTCCACTAGCTTTGTTGGTCTACCGTCCATACTAACTTTTTAAAATAAGAACTGAAGTCAGTTTTTGGGATCCCAAAACGTAAGTGGTCATTTCCTTCCATCCTTAGAGTCATTTCTTGAAGGGAATCAAGAAAGAATTATTAGCATAAAAATTCAAGGATACCTTTGACTTCTTGAAGTACTTCCACCCGTCTGTCTTTGTACATACTAGGCATGAACATCCTTAGGGTCAAATTAAATTGCGAATCAGGTTCATAGATAGGCTCTATAGCGCCATAGTTACGAGTGGGAGAGTAGTTTAAAGTTAGAGCAGGAAAATAATTTTTCTTTCGTCAATTTAAGAGTAAGGACATGGAGTTTGCACGGAATCCTAAAAATTAAGCGACTTTTTTTTCTGAAGTCGGTTAGAGGGTAGACAAGGGGTAGAACCGACTTTATATTCATATCTGTAGTTTATTTTTCCGCCGTATCGTAATCGAGCTCTTTAGAGTGTCGATAAGCTTGACATAGTGAATCATTCTTACTGCTTTACGGATGAGACCAGGAGAAAACCGGAAATTTGGTAAGATTTTCGGAGTTTCTAATTAACGGAAGAAGACTCCGTCGTTCAGGTAACATATTTGTTTTCGTTGGTGAAGGGACAAGAAGACTTATTTCCATGCATCTGTAAGCCTATCGTCTTCCTTGCCGACAAGTGACACGAAGGGAATCTCATGAAATACGGATTACTTCGGAAAGAACAAAATCCTTTAATAAAACTCACCAGGAGGTGGATGAAGAACATGTTGTATCACAACGTGCCATCCCATATGATCTATCACACTAATCTGGGTAGACCGGAAAATAACCTAATGATAGAAACAAATTGACCAAAGGAAAAGTCTTCCTTTGGAACTCGACCGAAAGCTTCGGTTTGTTCTCAGACGGGCTAAACTAATTTTGTTCATGCCCCTGTTCTTCCTTAAAGGACCACTCGCACTATTTACTTTTCAACTTACAGTCTTTTAAAATATTTGAATCCTCTAAAACTAGGCTGTGCTTTCAACAAATAACCCACGATTTTGGCTATTTAAAGCCTTTCCCGAACCCCTTGACTTATAGGATAAGATAAGATAAGATTTAATTGCACAAAAAAGCCAAAAGGCCATGGCAACAATATAAACAAAACAAAAAAAGAACAAAGATCTATACCGTAACCTTCTTACTCTAGGCATAATTTTCGGTGTTGAAAAGCGACCCTGAGGAATCTTGCCAGCCTCCTCACATCACCAAACTGCCGGCTACCAATCATACTACACATCCATTCCTCATTGAACACCCTCACGCATTCTCCAAACACTTCATTCCTTAACTCTCTTAATTCTTCACATTCACACATGACATGCACCACACTTTCATTCTCATCTCCACACATTGGACAGGAGAAATACTGACCAGAACGTTCGGAAGAACTTCCAATATATGTTCTTCTTCTCCCAAGCGGTAAACAATCTGCCCTGAGAAAACAGGGAAACAATTTACATAACCGATGGGAAAACTTCTCACAGACAAGAGTCGACAGCGTGATACACATCAAAGGTAGCAAAACACGGCAAGTGAGAAAATCAGTGTGATTTCGTTAGAGGGGTTAGAATGTACCGTACGAAATTGGGGTCTCCGGGTTTAGAAATATATGGAGTGATTATGGAAGTAGGTTACGTTAGTAATCTATAGGTAAGACAGGTCCTTTAAGAGAAAACTGTCATTGGATCATTCCAACCCACGTACTCATCTTGATGGAGTGGAAGCAGCTGTTGGTTTGTGCACCGACGTGTGTTTGGTAGGGTGGACGGAATGGACGTGGAGCTAAAGTGATGCAGCAGCAGCACAGTTATAAACGGAATATCTAGTCTAAATTTACTTTCTCATTGACGCGTCGGTGGGATGCGTTGATCTTGCTTACATGTAAACGAAAAACTCATTCCGATATAAATTGTCTATTATCACGTAAAAATAGACCAAACAATCCAAGGCCATTCAACAATAAAACCAACAAAATGGAACATAATGGACGTTTTCAATCATACTGCAAAATAAGCTAATGGCCGTACTTTCCTGGACCATTTCGTCCCTAAACCTTGGACTACTTTAGTTGTTTGAATCCCACCAATTCTGACGAACAAAGAAACATATTACAGCTAGCGTCTGAGTATAATCAAGAACTTAAAAGTATCTGAACATGAACTTGTTAATCTAATCCAGTTTTTGCTTCAGCCAAACCCGCCTTCTGTAATAGGTCACGGTCAGGACGATAAGGTACCAGACCAACTATTTCTGTCGACATTGGAGCACACTTCCATTACAACATAAAACAAAATAAAAGTATGACAGCATCCAAAAGATTTGCTAAGACTAACTGTCTACAGCATGATATCTGAAAATCAGAAATGTGCGATTGCTAGTTTCCTGCAGATGATTCCGTCCGCTCGTGGGGGAACTTTGGAATCATTGCATCGCAGAGTTATCGAAGGAAGTGGAATGCAGCACGCGCAGTTGTGTCCTACTGGCAGCTTCAGTTCAAGAAAAAGGCACAAATCTTAAAGAAGTAGATTTGGTTTGGAGTGGAACCAACACCAAGATCATACTGTCTACAGCATGGTATCTGATAGTCAGAAACGTGCGATTGCTCGTTATCTGTCTTCCGTCTGTCGTGGGAGAAATTATGGAATCATTGCATAGCCGGGTCCGGTTAAAACATTGACAGGCGTGGCAGGAGTTATCGAAGGAAGTGGAATGCAGCACGTGCAGCTGTGTCCTACTTTTGGCAGCTTTAGTTCAAGAAAAAGTCACAAATGTTAAAGAAGTAGATTTGGTTTGCAGAAGTAGATTTGTTGCAGTGGAAACAGCACCCAACCCTGCATACGCTTATCCGTGCGAATCCCTACCGCTTATGGACGCATCGTCCCGAACAGTGGCGCTACAATCGGAAAGCTCCATACTCTGGTGTCGTACATGTTCTACGGAAGAAGGAGTTAAGTATGCAAAGCACCTGCTTTATTTGCCAAAATTATACCATTCCCACATGCTAACTGAGTTTTTCCAATTAAAAGATGCAAGAGTAACACTTTTGGAAATTTCGTCGGCTCTGCCAAAAATCATGGACAACTGGGCCCAGCCAGCGCACGGCAATCTACATTCTTTCCTAGCCGATGAATAAAAAATTCTGTATTCTGTTTTGTTGTGTTTTATTTAATTCTTTTATTTTACTTTATATACTCCTCTTGGGTCGCTGTCACTACCGCAACACGTCAGTTGGCATAAACGTCAGTTCGCCTAAACGAAAAATCCGACAGTACGTCAACACGTCAGTTCCCCTACACGTCAGTTCCACTACACGTCAGTTCGCCTACACGTCAGTTCACCTAAACGTCAGTTGCACTACACTTCAGTTCGCCTACCGTCAGTTGACATAAACGTCAGTTGACATAAACGTCAGTTCAGTCACCGTCAGTTCACCTATTTTAGAAATCCGTCAGTTCGTCAACACGTCAGTTCAGCTACACGTCAGTTCCACTACACGTCAGTTCGCTTACCGTCAGTTGACATAAACGTCAGTTGACATAAACGTCAGTTGACATAAACGTCAGTTGACATAAACGTCACTTCGCCTACAAAATCCGTCACCACCCCCAGAGATTCAGACCCGCCTATTAGTTCCAAGTCGACTGGGTCACCGAAAGCAATTAAGTAGAGGGAATAAAACCCAGGGGATTAATAAAAAGAAGCCGACATTTGCGCATATTGATGAGGGTAAAATTAGTTAAGAATCACCGGGAGCTTGCAATCAGATGCGGCAGACGGGGCTAGTCAAACGAAAACTGAAAAATATGAGGTGAACGTATAATTAAACACAAACAAGGGCTTAACAACCATCGCAAGGTGAAGGACCAAAATGTGCCAGTGATTCTCAATCTTTTCCGAAAGGGTACCGGAAACAGTGAGGGACGAACTCTTTTCTCTTGGCTCTTGGCCAGTGCTTCCTCTATTGTCTTCAAACAAGACCAAAGGTTTCGACGGGATCCCACAAATTTCATATCTGATCCAGACAGTTGGATCTTGTAGATAAATATCCGGTCTTCGCCAACCAATTTTAACTGGAATTTAGAAACAGAGAGACGTGGATTCAGCTTGCGTGTTTACTCCTATAAGTCGGATATACTTTGACGAAATTGATCAAAACTTCCAGCTGCCTTACTGCTCACATATTTTCCGGTTTCTGCCTGGTTCTTGGCGAGCTTCTTGTCCGTTATGTACTATATACTACCTTATAATATACTACTGATAAAACTTTAACTTTTAACGAATCTTCAGGTTTTGGCCGGAGCCCGAACTATTTGTCCGGCGTGGAATATTGACACATAGGTTCAGCATGCTTCCTTACCACTACACCCATCCTCTAATCAACTTCAGATAAAAAAATTTACTTTTTCAAAACTTTACTTTTTCAGCCGGATTCCGGGAGAATATGTCCGGGTAGAAAATAATTGCCATATGCGGATGCAGCATGTCTTCTTAAGCCTGAATCGAACATCTAATCAAGCTCAAATACAACTTTTATGTTATACAAATTTTCCGGTTTGGGCCGGATCCCAGGAGAACTACTTGTCCGGCGAAAAAAAAATTGTTTAAGACGTGTTCAGTGTGTCTTTTTACCCCTAAATTGAACCTCTAATTTACTTCAGATTAAACATTTCTTTTTCAGAAATTTCCCTTTTTTGCCGGATTCACGGTGAACTACTTCTCCGGCGAGAAAGTAATTTTCATATTCGGATTCAGCATTTCTCCTTATCTCTGAATCGATTATCTTATTAGATTCTAAAATATTTTTTCGTCCCTTAATTTGACCCCCTCCCGACCCCTAAATATAGGGCTACAGACCCCATCTTCGAAATTGACCTGTACTTTGACCCAAAGATTCTTTATGCCAAATTTAAACGAAATATCTCAACCCCTACGAGAGTTATCGTGCTAACAGAGGAGAGACGGCCAACTCTTACGAAGTCATAGGTGCGGGATCCCAAAAAGTAGTAGCCCTCCAAAATAGTAGATAAAACTAGAATTTTCTGTTAATTGATAGTAATGCAATCACCAGTCCCATTCACAAGTTAGTTCTTAATGAGCCTTTTACTTTCAAGCTCCCCCTTCAGAATAAATTAAAAAAGTAAAAAAAATATATTTCTGTCTGCTAAAATAAAAAAAGTTTCTAATATAGAGCCGCATTATCCACATTAGAGCCTAACATCAATAAATTTTCTCCCCAGAAATAGCTATTATTCCAATAGTTCCGAAAAATTCATAAAAACAAAACAAGAGCTGTAAGCTCATATGGCACTTGCAGGGGTTAAGATATATTTTTCATCAAAAGAACTTTGCGGTTAAGATGCGCGCTGTAAGGGGGCTAGAACTTCATTTGTAAGCAAAACCCTTGAGGCAAAATGACACTTGGCTGATGGGGACCATGAACATACATATTTTGCTTAAAAGTATTTTTCTTACTTTGCGGTCAAGGTTGATACGGTAATAGTCGGACTTGGGAAGTAGCTATTTATAAGCAAATCTTGTTGAATATCTAATATTCCAGCGAAGTTTCGTCATCCTAGCTCATCTGGAAGTACCTTAACTCGCGATCACCGGAATCCCAGACCCCCCCCCCCTCCAACTCCACCCACAATACCCGGAGCCAATCCGGTTCTGTAAATGATGCCCAGAGCATCTGTTTGTTATTCTACAATGTTCGATCCCGATCACACCAGTCTAAGCGGGTCTAGTATTCCCCCCCCCCTCAACAGTTGTCTGATCCGATCCGGGAATGACGAAGATCGCCACAGGGATATGTCCTCTGTTCATTTATTAAGTTTCACTCGAATCCGATCGCCCGTTCCAAAGTTGCGCATGACTCAATATTCAGGATTTCCCTCCCTCCACTCCCCCCTAAGATTATCATATCGAAGATTTTTTTATATTTCCAAGTCAGTTTGAACGGGTCCCTGATATGCCTGCCAAGTTACGTCATGCAAATCCCCAGAAACTGGAATTCCGGGAAACCCCCTACACCCCCACCCCCGAAGTGTCCGGATCCAGTCCAACTGTGTAAAAGATTAACCTGGAGCAGATGTTTGTTCTTCCCAGTAAGTTTCACTCCGATCCCTCCATTCTAACCGTTTCTCGAGATTTCCGGTCTCCCCCCCCCCCCCGCAACTCCCCCCTAGCTATCGAATATGGTCAAGACCTTAAACGGGACATCAGACATATAGAATCTATTCAGTTACTAAGTTTCATTCCAATCCGATCACCCGTTCGGAAGTTACACACTGCTCAATTTCCCGGATTCCCCCGCCCTCCCCCCCCCCCTCGAGATGGTCGAATCGGAAAACTGATTATTTCTAAGTTTGTTTGGTCGGGTCCCTGATATGCCTGCCAAGTTTCATGGTCCTAGCACATCTGGAAGTACCCGAACTCGAAAAAGTGTGACAAACTGCCCTCAATTTTCAAGTTCGCACAGCCCTCCACTCCCTCAATATGGTTGGATTGGGAAACTGATTATTTCCAGGTTAGTTTGGTTGGGTTGCTGATATGCCTGCCAAGTTTCATTGTCCTAGTACATCGGGAAGTACCCTAATTCGAAAAAATGTGACAAAAAAAACGGACCGACCGACGGACGGAATTATGATCGGTATATGGCACTTGAGCCAGAGGCTGCAAGTGCCATGAAAAAAAAATATTCCTTGAGCCCAAGCTGACTTTGAAAAATATATTCAAATAATGCATACAACGGGTACGTCTGCTACGATTCATTGGCAGGGATGAACATTGACAGCCTGACGAGGACCCTTGCCAAGAAGGGCCAAATATCGCTGCCAAAGCATCGTAGCTGACGTACCCGCTGTATGCATTATTTACAAAAAAAAAAATGGAAAATAAATATTTTTCTACTTAAATACAGTCAGTTTTAACACAGAGTATACCAGACTGTTTTAAAACTTTATGCCGCAGTCAAAAATTTCGAAAATCAGACTCCTTCATGGTAAAAATCAACCAGATTACTTTCCAAACAACAGTGTGTTGCAGACACAAATTTTTAAGATGTATGTGTTTTCTGTAAAAACCCTAAGTCGCTTACTTACCCGATCCGACCATCGTGGGGAAGTAGTCAACTCATCCTGGATTTCAAAAGTTTATATTCCAAAAACATATTTTGTGTGAACTGATGACGCAATCATTAGTCTCATAGGCCTAGCTATCCCTCAGCGATGAAAAACAGGACCAAAGGTTTCGATGGGATCCCAAAAATTCAGTATCTGATCCAGACAACTGGGTCTTGTCTTAGCCAAATCCAGTCATCGCCAGACTCCTTGAACATTCTTACAATTAAAATTCAGAAACAGATTAAGGCCAAATAGCTAATCATCTGAGAAAAACTTCCTACCACTACCGCCAATTTCCCGATTTCGGCCAAACTCCAGAACTAATTGTCCGGCGAAAAAAAAAGAAAGCTCAAAAATGAACTCTGGGTATCTTCTTTCCCCCAATAATGAACATCTAGTCAACTTCAAATAAAAATTTAGCTTATAACACATTTTCCGAGTCCAGCCGGATTCCGGTTAAACTATATGTCCGGGTAAAATATGATTGTCACACACGGATTCAGCATCTCTTCTTACCCCTTGTTTTCTAATCAACTAGAAATAAAACTTTAACTTCTACCAATTTTCCGGTTTTGGCCAGATTCCGGGCGAATTACATGTCTGGATAGAAAATTGTTTTCACATAAGTGTTCAGCATGTCTTCTTGCCCTAAATCGAACATCTAATCAACTTCAACTAAAACTTTTAATTTTAACAAACTTTCCGGTTTTGGCCGGATTCCGGTCGAAATACTTGTCCGTCGAGAAAATGGTTTTCACCAACGTGTTCAGCGTGTCTTCCTATCCCGAAATTGAACATCTAATCAGCTTACAATAAAACTTTTACTTTTAACAAACTTTCGGGTTTGGGCCGGATTCCGGGCGAACTACTTGTTCGATAACAAAATGATTTTCACCATCGTGTTCAGCATGTCTTTTTACCTCATAATCGACTATCACATTAGCTGTTTCAAAATATTTTGTTTGCCCCTTAATTTGAAACCCCTCCCCCACCGCTAAATGTACGGCTACAAAGCCCATCTTCAAACTTGACTTGTCCGACGACTCAACGAATCCTCACACTAAGTTTCATCAAAATATCTCATTCCCTTCGAGAGTTATCGTGCTACAGACGGACGGACAGACAGACGGACAACTTTTGCGATGTCATAGGTATCCCTCCACGTACGTTTTGGGATCCCAAAAGTAAGAGCTGGAAGCTCAAATGGCACTTGCAAGGCTGGGTCAGATGAAAGTGATGGTCAGAAGTATTGTTTCCACTTTCTGGTTAAGATTCGCACTATAAGGGTGCTGATAATTAATTTCTAAGAAAAACCCTTGAGGCAAAAAGGATCATGTACATGGCGATCGTGAAAAAGTAAACTTTGCTTAAAAGTGTTTTTTGTATTTTGCGGTTAAGATGAGTTCTTTAAGGAATGGTGATCGCCAACCCAATGATGTCAAGTTTCTAATACCCCAGCAAAGTTTTATGGTCCTAGCACATCTGGAAGTACCTTAACTCACGATCATTCCGGACACCCCCCCTTCCCCCTCGAATCCGGTTCGATCCTGTCAGTAACGTACCTAGGACTTGTGCCTCTACTTCTCACCAAGTTTCATCGTGATCGCTCCACTCTATGCGCGTCACAAGATTTCCGGTTCTCCCCTCCGACCCCCCCTCCCAGTTGATCGGATCTAGTCCGGACTTGAAACGGGACATCTGAGACGTGGGATCTTTCCAGATATCAAGTTTCATTAAGATCCGATCCCCTCTTCGAAAGTTATGCATGCCCCTGTTTTCTGGATTCCGCCACCTCCCCCTCCCTCCACGATGGTCGGATCGGTCAAGTGACTATTTCCAATCTAGTTTGGTCGGGTCCCTAATATGCTTGCCAAGTTTCATCGTCCTAGAACTTCTGGAAGTACCCTACTCGAGAACAGTGGACCGACCGACCAAAAAGTGATCGGTATATGGCGGAGCTGCAAGTGCCATAAAAATCTAATTGTGTTTTAGTTGCCCAGCAATTAGTATTTATATCTTGAAGTTGTAAGCTAGCTCTCTTCAAAATACATTTATCAGAACCGACTGTCCTTATCCGCCTCCCTGACCCCAGCTTAGCGAAGCTATCAATTACAATGAGAGTTTTCCCTGGTGTCTACCAACCGTGTTCTTTCTTTCGTAACGTGAACCAAAACTGTCAGAACTGACAAGAGCCTCCTGACTTAATTTTTGCCCTCATTAAAAGTGAATTGTCGGCTTCTCTTATTAATCCCCTGGGCGAGCTTCCGTAACTATCCCGTCGACAACAACATGTGAGCAAACTTCCGGAAAATGTGTGTGAACTGACGTTTATGCCAACTGACGTTTATACCAACTGACGTTTATGCCAACTGACGTTTATGCCAACTGACGTTTATGTCAACTGACGTTTATACCAACTGACGCTTATGTGAAGTGACGGTAGCCGAACTGACGGTAGGCGAACTGACGTGTAGCTGAACTGTCGGATTTTAGGATTAGGTGAACTGACGTGTAGGTCTACTGACGTTTATGTCAACTGACAGTAGGCGAACTGACGTTTGGTCAACTGACGTGTAGGGCAACTGACGTGTTGGCCAACTGACGTGTTGGTCAACTGACGTGTTGATGAAGTGACGTGTTGCTCAACTGACGGATTTTTGGGGGTCAACTGACGTGTAGGCGAACTGTCGGAAAATGTTGGCGTACTGACGGAATTCTGTGGCGAACTGACGTTTATGTCAACTGACGTGTTGCGGTACTGACGGGACCCCCTCCTCTTTTCAAATGGCGGGTCAGAAATTACTTACTTCCTTACTTATTTACTTAATTAACCTTAAAACTTCAAACAACTGAAGCGTCCAAATCTCTAGGCTAACTCCAAAATAAACCATTTAAAAAAAATCGCGAGACTTCAAAACTGTCGCTCCGGGGCATATGTCTACAGTGGAAAACAACTCTTAAATTATAAAAAAAAAAATCTATCAAATGTTCTCATTTCCCTCCTACCTCTTCACTGTTTACGCCTTTAATGTAATGCACCCCTTTGGTTTTAGCACGGAAGCTGTGGCTTATCTGATTTTCCAAAATATACCTCATATAAGCAGCCTGTCAGCCTTTTATCTCACAAACAAACACATCATAATTGAGTGGGCAAATATTATTGTTCGAGATGCATGACAGGGACTGGAACTCGTTTCGAAGCCAACCTCCCAGGCGGTTCCTTATTGATATATACATCAAGCAGAACGTCTACCAATTGGGACCTATCATATTTTGAAATATGGGGTTTCATTTATGGCTCCAGGGGCTCTGAAATCCGTGACATCAGCCGAAAATGAGGTAAAAGTATTTCTCACGCTGAACCCTCAGCTGAATCTTGTTAGTTGAGTCGCGCGTGCGACGATGTAACGAAGCTTTGCTAATCCAGACGAGGACTTTGTTTTCTCCACGGTAAACGGTAAAAAACAATTCAAAGTTTCTCTGGTAAACTGTGAAAATGGAAAACAAAGAGCCTAAAAAAGTTGATTAGATGTCAGTATACTGTTGATAGTACATGTTCCATCCAAATAAGAACTTTTTTTCTTACCGACAAGTTGTTTGACCGGAATGCAGCCAAAACTGGAAATTCGGAAGAAGTAAAAAAAAATCCGGAGTCGATCGGAGTATACAGGCTGAAAATATATACGAACTTTACTTTCTCGTCGAACATGCATTTCGCCCGTAATCCGGTAAAAACCGGAACTGTGTAGAAACGATAACTGAGTAGGGCTTTAATTTGGAATATCAAACGCTAAATCCTGTTTTAAAATTTGTTGGAAAAGGTTAGTGAACCCGAAAAAGACACGATGACTTGGGAAATATGTTTGTTCTCGCCCTGATATGTAGTTCTTCTGTCGGAATCTGTCCAAAACAGGATTTTACGAATGAGCTGGATTGTCTGGTATAGCCTACTTTTTAACATTGTTCCTAGTGAACCTCGTTTAGGTGTGTATGATATTACATGCTGAAGGGACTCGGTCAAGACCAAACCGCAAGAACGATTGCCGGTTTTAAAAAAATCAGCAAAATATATCCCTTTGGGGTCTCATCGAAACCTTTGTCTTGTATAAGTGGACAATGGAATTATTTTGAGGAAAAACATATAAAATTAGCGTTCTAGATACGATAAGAAGCTGCCTGATGACCTTTTCATGCACACTGTAATGCATGGAGGTCAATTTGTGACCATAACAACCTTCTTGCGCAGATGTGAAAATCCTACGCAATGCAAAAACGCGTCACTCGCACGCGTCACGTACTCTCATCAGTCAACGCTTTCTTGCGCTTTCAGAGAAAATGAGAAAAATGGACAAGAAGAAAAGAACAAGAGCAGAAAGCTCATATGGCACTTGCATGGCTGGGTTAGAAGGAAGTGATGGTCAAAAGTATTTTTTCCCTTTTCCGTTAAGATGTGCCAAACTTGCTAGGCTGGGTCAGAGGATCGAAGTGATGGTCAAAAAGTTTTTGTTATTTTTTACTTTTCGTTTGAGCTGCGCACTTTAAGGGTGCTAAAAATTAATTTCCAAGCAAAACCCTTGAGGCAAAAAGGATCATGTGCTCATGGCGATCGTGAAAAAGTAAATTTCGCTCAACAGTTTTTTTTTGTACTTTGCGGTTAAGATGAGTTCTTTAAGGTATGGTCGGACCGGAGAGCGACGATGTCTAACCCAATGATGTCAAGTTTCTAATGCTCCAGCTTAGTTTTATCGTCCTAGCACATCTGGAAGTACCTTAACTCACGATCACCGGAACTCTGGACACCCTCTACAGTTCCACCCCCACCCCCCCTCGGTACCCGAATTCGATCCGATACTGTCATTGATGCACCTAGGACTTGTGTCTGTAGGCTACTTCCCACCATGTTTCATCCTGATCGCTCCACTCTACGCTTCTCACAAGATGTCCGGCTCTCCCCTCCGCTCCCTCCCTCCGGTTTATCAGATCCGGTTCGGACTTAAAATGGGACATGCTGAGACATGAGGTCTTTCAAGATATCAAATTTCGTTAAGGTCCGATAACCAATTCGAAAGTTATGCATGCTACTAATTTCCGAATTCTGTCGTCTCCCCCTTCCCCAACGATAGTCGTATCGGGCAAGCGACTGTTTCCAAGTTAATCTGGTCGGGTCCCTGAGATGCCTGCTAAGTTTTATCGTCCTAGCCCACCTGGAAGTACATTAACTACGGATCGCCTGAATTCCGGAACCCCCCTCCACCTCCCCCACAGTGTCCGAATCCGGACAAGTACTGGCGGTGATATATCTAGAGCGTGTGCTCGTTCTTCGCACCAAGTTTCATCGCCATCGCTCCACTCTGAGAGTTTCACACGATTTCCGGTTCTCCTCTCCGACTCCCCCCAGATTCGTTCCGGTCAGGACTTGAAATGAGACATTTAAGACCCGAGATCTTTCCAGATATCAAGTTTCATTAAGATCCGATCATCCGTTCAAAAATTATGCATATCCCTATTTTACAGATTCCGCCAACTCCCCCTCCCCCACGATGGTCGGATCGGGCAAGTGACTATTTCCAAGTTAGTTCGGTCGGGTCCCTGATATGCCTGCCAAGTTTTATCGTCCTAGCCCACCTGGAAGTACATTAACTACGGATTGCCGGAATTCCGGAACCCCCCTCCAACTCCCCCACAGTGTCCGAATCTGGTCCAGTTCTGTCAGTCTAGAGCTAGTGCTTGTTCTTACCATCAAGTTTCATCCCGATCGCTCCACTCTGAGAGTTTCACACGATTTCCGGTTACCCCCTCCGACCCCCCCCCAGATTTATGGGATCCGGTCTTGACTTGAAATGAGAGGTCTGAGATACGAGATCTTTCCAGATATCAAGTTTCATTACGATCCGATCACCCATTCGAAAGTTATTGATGTCCTATTTTCCGGATTCCACCACCTCCCCCTCCCCCACGATGGTTGGATCAGCCAAGTGACTATTTCCAAGTTAGTTTGGTCGGGTCCCTGATATGCCTGTCAAGTTTCATCGTCCTAGCATATCTGGAAGTACCCTAACTCGCAAACACCGGACTGACCGACCGACCGACGGAAATGTTATCGGTATACGGCACTTGGCCGGAAGTCAAGTGCCATAAAAACAAGAAAGAAAGTGGGAAATTGCGTTTTCACGGTCTTGTAAGGGGAAACGGAAAAGTGCCCAAATGCACCGGTTGAACTTGAGAATAACCCCCAAAACTGCGCTGGCGCATTTCTGGAAAAAAATGCACCGAGGAATTTCAAATTGCACCCAAATGGCGTAAAGCGCAATTGCGCCCAATCTGGCAACACGATCTAGACGTTGTAAGTACTAGAATGCTTATGATGCAACCCCTTTTAACAACATAGTACTGGAACACTCGTCAGGAGCTCATAACGCGCATGAAAACTAGTGAACCGTGGCGTAAAGATTAGGGGGGGGGGGGGTGCCAGCGGTTCAGAAATGTTTGTCAGAAATGTTATTATTTGAAATAATAAATGCAGTTATGGAAGTGGGTTTCATCGGCATTATAAGTTCGACAGGTCCTCTAAGTATGTGTGCATCCGATGATTCATTTTAAAGCCGCTATAAGAAGGCTAAAAATGAATTTTTAAGGAAAACCTCGAGTCACAAATGATCACGAGATTTTCGGGAAGATGAAAATTTGTCACTTTTGGCCAAACAGTAGGCCTATTTTTTCACTCTACGGTAATTAACGTAACTACAAGCTCAAAAAAAAAAAAAAAGGTTACCTTTTGACGAAGTCCAGAACCGCTTATGAATAATCCACTAAAGGAGTTGTTTTCCCACTTTATCCGAATCGGCAATATGTGCTCTAAATGGTTATGTACAGAATATACTCAACTCGCATTCCAGTCAGTACGATATTAAGTTCACTGTACGATTATTAGAACATACAAATCTGGTCTACTATCCGCTTATATGACCAAGATAGATCAAAGTCTCACAATAAATATACAGTAACTTCGATTCACTGCTATACTTGCTGAAGAATCTTCTTCCACTGCTCCCAACCGAGGATAGATCAGATGTACGCAAGAAAACGTTTCTAAGACGCAATTTAGGTATGAAAGCATTCCGGATCCGGGAATGAAGCAATATTATTCACAAGACAGCCTACAAGTCATCTACGCATCACAAATAAACATTTCAAATCGGCTTTAGCATTTCAAGAGATTTTAGGTGGAGGAAGAACGCTAATTACATTTCGTTAGAGGACACCTCGTAATGTTTACTATTTTATGGTGTCAGAACTGCGCGTAAGATCGCATAGAGGCCATCTAGCGTTTCAGAAATGCATACACCCTGGTAGTTTTGTTTGGCTAGAGAAGCTACGCATACAGGCGCAGAGCTAGTCTATTGTGAAGAAAGGATTAGGGGTTTGACAAAACCTAGAAGAGGCGTTTCGAGAGATTTCGGGTGTCCCCCTCCAGCCCCCCCCCCCCCCCCAGTTATATAAACATGTCGATCAGTTAGCTCTAGCATTTCACGAGATTTTAGGTGGAGGAATAGTACGCTAATTACATTTCGTTAGAGGACATCTCGCAATGTTTACTATTTTATGGTGTCAGAACTGCGCGTACGATCGCATAGAGGCCATTTAGCGTTTCAGAAATGCATATACCCTGGTAGTTTTGTTTGGTCAGAGAAGCTACTCATACAGGCGCAGAGCTAGACAATTGTGAAGAAAGGGGTAGGGGTTTGACAAAAACTAGAAGAAGTGTTTCGAGAGATTTCGGGTGTCCCCCTCCAGCCATCCGAACAGAATTTGACAATCAACATCCAAGACACTTGTTCTTGATAATTGTCAAGTTTAATGCACGCCCGATTATCCGTTCTAAAGTTATGAATGTTACTAATTTCCGGATTACCCATGTTGCACTCCCCCACTGATTATCGGATCGGGGAAGGGATTATTTCCAGGTTAATCAGGTTGGGTCCCTGATATGCCTGCCAAGTTTTATCGTCCTAGGTCATGTGGAAGTGCCCAAAGTAGCAAAATGCGGACAGACCAACAGACAGACAGACATTACGATCGCTATATGGCACTTGAGTAAGCTCAAGTGCCATAAAAAGCAGTGCACGCGACAAGGAAATACTCATGAGAATTAGCTCAATGAAAGCGTGTACATGTTCGAAAGTTTTGGTGAACCCTTGTGAATTCTCATGTGAACAAGAACATATAGGAAGGGGCCAGCCGACGTAGCTTCGCAGATAACAGCGTAGTCTACACTGAAAAAGTTAGGAGCAAAACTTTTGATTATTCTGAAAATACGTCAGGCATAACTTTAGCAGAGGGTTTCAAAATTACTTACGAGATAGTTTTGGCTCAGGGTCCGAGTCTTTCTTCAGCTCATCACTCAGCTTCTTCGCTTTCATTGCCCGCTCATGTGCATCAAACCCGACGCTGTCATGTCGAACTAATGAGTCCCGATTGTAACCAAAGCAGTCCTGGAACATGAAAGAAATCGGTTAATTAGTTTGCTAGATTATGGTGTGAAACGATTGATTGCGAGTGATCGGTTGCTGATGGATCTGTAATCATCACCCAAAACAATACATGCTCCACCAGAAATATAGAAGTTCACTTCGCCGAGAAAAATTAAAAGAGCAAAAGGAATAGTTGAAAATTTTTCTCGGTTTTTCACCATTTTGGTTTTCTTTCTAGCTAAAAAAAAACAGTAAGTTGGAAAGAAAGAAGATCAGCCAATTGGTTCAGCCTTTTTTTTTTGGCACAAACAGGAAGTCGTAGTACTTTTTATTTTTAGTCCTTGTCGACTTTTATATAATGTACTTCTTCTAAAATTGATGTATGCTATTCAGTTTGAACGCCATCCTTGCTGGTTAAATGAAGCACCACTTAGTAACAGATGCAGAGCTTGAAAGAAGAAACATATGGAAAGCATATGGAAACATATGGTATTGAGAGCAAATATTCAAAATCCAGCTGATATATTTGATAAATCAGACATGAACTAAACATTTGCGGCAATTACTTTGCTGTGAGAGTTTTCGGTATTGATTTCTTTTTCGTTGATGACCAATCACTGTTGGGTGACATTCAAACAACCATACCTCGAGTCTAGGACTCGTTTCATACAATGGAAAACATGCAGAAACACCTCGTTTCTATGATAGTATTATGTCAGCACAAAAGGATAGGAATGGGTTAGCATAAGCGTGCCATAGTAACAGTCTTACAAGGATTTCTGACATCGTTTGCATATTTTACTCCTGGGTATTAAGGTAGACGAATAAAACTTTTTCTCGTCCGAATCTATTCTTCCAACGCATTGACGAAGAGTCCTGGGTAAATTAATAATCTCCGGTTATTTGTTTGATTGATTAGGACTTGAAACGAAACCGCGTGAGTGTTCTGTTTCCCAGTGGAGGCGTGAGGTCATCGCCTTTGAAGTAAATCCCTTTAGACGAAAAGCATCACTTCAGAACAATTTTTTTTTTTTTTTTACTTAACTTTCTTGCCCGTGAAGAACAAAGTGAAAAAGATGAAGTACATACAAAAGAAGAAAAGAATAAAAAACGAAATAAGAATAGGACAGTAGTTTTCTTTCCCTCAACTGAGATACATTGAATCTAATCTTTATGAAAATCGGTCTGTCAATCCCACATGCTCATAAACTGTAACGTGGATCAGAGTGCATAAACTAGATTACTGGACTCCTCCTTTCTTTATGAAAACCTGCATGGGAAGCTGTCCATAAGCTGGACACTAATGTGTTGCTTTGACAAAGAAAACTGAAACGACGTAGTAAGTTTCGGCTCTTTGTTGACCTCTTTCCTAAAGTGTTTGTTTTCTGAAGATGGTTCTGTCTCATCCGTCTTTTTATTTCTTACCTCTTAGAAATTATTTTCGCCTGTTTTTGCGGGATAATGGTCAAACAATTGGATTGACTGACGGTCTGAAGAGTCGAGAATGTAAACTGCTACAAATTGGATTGACTAAGTTTTCTACATAATGAGCGTCGAGACAGTTTTCTGCGCCATCGCTTGTTTGCTCGCGTTTTGCAAAGTGTAAACAAAGATTCCTCTCACCTTTATTTCATTAAGAAGTGTTCCGCTGAAAGCTAAGTAGATCCATGGGTTTGTACAAGAATTCAACGAGGCGAGGAGCTGAATTATCACAATGACAGCACTGATGTTGTAAGCTGCAAAGAATAAGAAGCTAACAGACATACACAATCCGCTTGGCAGATGGAATAGTGTGAGCTGGTCACAAAGGCAGGGTTGCCACTTCGCTAAAATAAAATTTACTGCCATGTAGCAAAAAAGTACGACCTATACCTGCGCTTGAAGCGTAACACGCTAATGTGTTGTCAGCTGATGCTACTGTAAACCCTGCGCATAATCCTGCAGACAAGGCCTGACCTGGGCCTGAATCAACGAGTAAGGAAAGGGTACTTTTTTCGAAAAAACTTTTATCGAAAATCGCTGTCATTGTGAATTATCACAATGACAGCGCTGATGTTGTAAGCTGCAAAGAATAAGAGAGTAGGCTAACGGATGTCAGTGGCAAAATCCGCTTTCCAAAAGGAATGGTTGAGCTGGTCATACAGGCAGTGTTGCCACTTCAATAAAATAAAATACACTGCCAATGTAGTAAAACAGTACGACCTATGAAGAAAATGTACTACCTGCACTTCGAAGCGCAACACGTTAATTGTTGTCAACTGACGCTACTTTAATAATGATATATCGATATATCGGTCCAAATCTCAATATCGAATCCGAAATATTGTGATCGAAAACGTTCTTTGTTTATTTCCAGATTATTTAAATAACCATAAAAAAAAACAACTCTTATATATTTAAATCAGTTTTTATGTTCCTGAAATTTTTAAGGATAAATTATGTAAAATGCTATTTGACAACAACTTTCTTTCCTACGGGGAGATTGGTGAAGATTGCTTAGTGCCTAAAAAAAATTCATAAATCTTTCTTGTAAGGCATACAACAAAAATACAAGTGCATAGAGGTACCACAACTCACATGGAAATTCCACTATTTGAAAATTTTAGTGAATTTTAGTGAATAAGTGATGGGTACTAGATTGACATATCCCAGCTCTTTTCGATTAAGCTTTAAGAGAGCTGAGGAATGAAGTGTTTAGAGAATAAGTGAGGGTCTTTGATGAGAAATGGATGTGTAGTATGATTGCTAGCCGTCAGTTTGATGATGTGAGGTGGCTGGCAAGATTCCCCAGGGTCGCTTTTCAACATCGTAAATTATGTTTATAGTAGGTTGTTGTGTAGATCGTTGGATTTTTTTATTTTTTTTTGCCATAGATTGGCTTTCTTGTGCAATTAAATCTAAACTTATAAATGAGATAAACAACTGTTTATTTCTCAGAAGATTGTAATTTTCGCGAAACGAGACGTATATGAGAGCAAAACACGGTTGTGAAACACCCGTATCGATATAGCGATTACCGAATATCGAACGTTAAAGTATATATAGAAAAATCCAAATATTGTCTAACAATAGTTGGCACCCTGCAAACAACTTATATACAAACGCTACAGGGTGGTACACACGCTATGGTGACGAATCTAGAACGAAAGAAAATCGTACGCCCTAATGTTTTTTCCTTGTGTTACGGTCTGAAGAGAACGCTTACCTCATTTCTTGTTTGTTAGTTTGCGTCTTACTTGTATTGTAGTGAGTGTTTATTGCCATGGCAGCCTAGTGCTATTAGGGTTCAAAATAAATTTGATTGATTGATTGATTGATTGATGGACCGATATATCGCCGAAGAAAATCCTAGCTAACTATTTTATATTATACTTTGTCTATTTTATTCATACTCCGCTGTTACACAAAAAGTGGGTCACAAATAAATAAAGATAGAAAAATTAAAATAAAACACCTCCGTTTCGAGTTATTTTCTATATACCAATATATATGATTCCCAGGCAGTTTAGGCTGAAGGAGACCTGAGTATTTATGATGGATCTTTGACTGTATTAGATGGTATAATTAATTATCATGAAATCCAGTGAGCAATTGCAATTGAATTAAAGAGAATTCTTTCCGCTCATACTTTTTCTTCGATTATAATCACTGGCATAATCAACAAGAGCTGTAATCTCATATGACACTTGCCTGGGTTTAGATGTGTTGATTGGTCAAAAGTAAGTTTCGACTTTGCGATTGAGATGCGCACTCTAAAGGAGCTAGAACTTCATTTGTAAGCAAAACCCTTGAGGCAAAAATGTTAATGGACTGATGGGCATCATGAAAATGCATATATTGCTTAACATGGTCGGATATGGTCGGATAGGAAAACTGACTATTTCCAGGTTAGTTTGGTTGGGTCCCTGATATGCCTGCCAAGTTTCATTGTCCTAGCGCATCTGGAAGTACCCTAATTCGAAAAAGTGTTACAAAAAACTTGGACCGACAAACAGACCGACAGACGATAGACCTCAGAAATAAGATTAAAGAAATTTTATTAGCTTAAGCTTTTTTCGTTGATAATATTATAAATAACTACAAATAAAATTCTGGTAGAAGTTTAAATTAATAAAATACAAGTGTTGTTTTGCCAGTACCTCTATCTTATTTTTTTCTGGCTTCTCCCCACCCTCTTTTTGATCCTTGGTAAAAAATAAATACCTGATTCCACGAAAGAATCTTCCGGGAAAGTGTGTTCAATATTTGTTCTCAGAGTCCGCGCATGTCACATCTTCTGGGGCACTTTCAGTATTCATTTTGTGCTCTTCTTCGTATTCGATGGTTCCGGTCACGGCTTCTTTCGTGTCAGATTTGTTAAAACAGCTCCAAACGGAGGTAGGCACCACAAAAAA
Source organism: Branchinecta lynchi (assembly GCA_023053575.1). Taxonomy (NCBI): domain Eukaryota; kingdom Metazoa; phylum Arthropoda; class Branchiopoda; order Anostraca; family Branchinectidae; genus Branchinecta; species Branchinecta lynchi. The sequence goes on from JAKZAP010000017.1 coordinate 5,525,409, forward strand.
GCCTTTGGAAACTTATATACTAGCTTTTGTTCTCTCTCTCTTCGCTCTATTTCGGGGATGTTTTGCATTTTAAGTGGAAAATATTTAAGTATCAGGAATTCTTATTTCAAATACTAAGAATTTCGTAACTACCTTCGTGAGAGTTAGAAAACCTAAGGCTTTACTGCAAACTTTTTGCCCGCTGACCCTTGTTCGAAGTTATTGTCAATTGTCAACTTGTTCTCATTTTGTTGTTCCCAATTATGCTTATTGTTTAGTACCCGACGGTTCTATTCTTCTTCGCCGGTTGAAAACAAATATTATTTTATATAAATTCTATAATAGCTTTTTTCTCTCTCTTTTTCGGGAATGTTTGACATTCTAGGACGAATAAATTTAAAATGTGCCAGGAACTTTCGTTTCAAATACTACAAATTTCTTATCTACATGAACTGGCAATAGAAGAGCTCACGTATTACTGCATACTTTTTGCCCGCTATGACTAAATGTCCGAAACGGCGTATGCGCGTCTGTCGCCCTCTCGTGGGCTTATTCGTCGGTTTGACTCTTAAGTAGATTTTGTTTGTATGTGTTCTGTTTTGCTTAACTATATATTCATTGAGTACCGATCATGCTGTTGACCGGATAACACCTTGTTTGTGGGTGGCATACTGTAGTTAATTCAAAGTTGATATTTTGATGGCAAATCTTGAGAGCTGTTTCTGGATACTGCAAATGTAGCTGACAGAAGATAATTGCTGTTGGAAGAGAAGGAGTCGCAGCTGCTGAATGGCTTAGCCGTGCCCAATTACGGCCAAACGAAATGCACGTGTGATTCGGCGTGGATAAACAAACGATTCTTCTTGAGGTAGGCTTAGTCCCAATTTTCCTTGTCGAAGCTTGAACCATGGTGAGGAAGAGGCGACGGCGCGGAGAAGAAGAAGGTTCTGCCAACAATAGCATCCTGGATGCGTCTTCTAGCAGTCAGGTAGCAAATGATCAAGTGACATTGGCAAGTCTTGCGAATAATATCAGCACTATATTGTCGATTGTCAGTGAGAGCAACAAGAAACTGGACTCGCTTGAAAATAAACTGAAATCTTTGGATGATCGAGTTGCAAAAATAGAAAGCTTCCAGAGTGAGGTCAGGCAATCTCTATCGCAGAGTGATACGAGGCTCGGCTCGTTAGAAACTGAAAATGAGGCCGTGAAAAATCAGATTAAGATCTTAACAGATGAGGTTACTGAGCGTGGATCTAAAGTGGACAGCATTTCGAATAGGCTGACAAAGCTTGAATTTGAAAAACTGGATATGAACATTATTGTCTGGAAAGTGTCTTGTGATGATACTTCTAATGCGAAAGATATTGTTTCTTCAGTAATATCAGAGGGGCTTGAGATTTCAGATGTGCCAGCATTTCAGGTAGTGCAGTTCAGTAAAAATCAGAAGTTTGTCAAGATTAAGCTAGCTGACAAAGAAACTAAAGTGAGAATCCTGAAGAATGCAAAAAAATTGAAAGGAAAAACAATCTTGTCGTTTAGTGATATTTACATTAGTGATGATGTCCCATCTGAAGTAAGAAAAATGCGTAAGAACCTGTTAGCAAAAAGAGCAATGCTACGTGACATCGGCGTCGAGTCGTGGATCTCAAAAAGTTTCCCGCCTGTCCTCCATTTCGATCGATTAAATGGTGCCCACGCCATGTTCACGTGCAATGAATCGATTCCAGAGTTGCAGCGTAATAATCAGAGACGAAATATGCAATCGATACTGCGTGTGGATGAACGTGGCTTTGAGGGTGGTAGCGGCGGCAGATTTGACGCGCTAAGTGAGATAATGGAATAAATAAAAAAAGTCGATAAAGTCTCGAGTATTAGTATCGTTTGTTTTGTATACATTTTTTAAAAGAAGGAAGTGTTAATTAAAGTTGTGATGAAGTAGCAGTATGGCACCCATTAAATGAGGTTATGAAAAGAAAAAGCGATGGCGATCGGTAAAACACAGCAAAACGTGTTTCGGTATTTGTCACTAGTGTCTGTTTACCCGTTTGTAGAACCATTAGGTCAAGGTTATTTATTGAAGAAAGAAGTGCCGTTTTATTTTGGTTGTAAGTGTTCATGTTCGCGTCAGTGGTGTAATCCCCTAAACGGAAAATGTATTGATGGTGGGTGATAGGACTCTCTCTCCTCCAGGGCCTGAGTTTAATCTTGGTGAGTTAGAAAACAGAAAGGTTAATTTAAGTAATAGGTATGATGAAATTTTAAATAGAAATTTAGATCCTGGTCTCACAAGCCGGGTGGAGTGTGAGGATTCGAAGTATGTTTTTGTAAATGGTGTTTCTTGTGCGTGTCATGGCTATGAAGAATTGTTCAGTATTTTTCACCTGAATTGTCAAGGGTTGAACTCCAGCTTCAATTTTATGGACCATTTGGCTAACCTAGGTTTATTTCAGTTAATTGCTCTTACAGAAACCTGGTTAAATAGACACAACTCCGAGTTATTGAATATTGACGGGTACCGCCTGTACCAGAAGAACCGACAAGTACACCAGCATGGCGGACTTGCAGCGTACATTAAATCTGATATTGCGGTGACTCCCAGAGATGATTTATCGGTGAATAAAGAGATGGTATTTGAGTCGCTTGTTCTCCAGTTGAAAGTAGGTGAGTGCAAATGTTTCCTGATTGTAGTTTATCGCCCGCCGTCGGCATCGTTTACTGAATTTTTGGATTTTCTTGATGAGCAGTGTAAGAAGCTACCCGCTCATACCTCATGTTTCTTTGCTGGTGATTTTAATGTTGACCTTCTTCAAGATAGTTCAAATAGTGATCGTTTTTTAAATATAATGATTTCGTATGGGTTAGTTCCGTCAGTAAATATTGCGACAAGAGTGACAACTACGACTGCAAAGTGCCTGGATAACATTTTTTCTGCGTTTCCTCCCAGATCTCCAAGTGTGCTGGTGAGTGACACTTCCGATCACTTTGGAATCTTTGCACATTATAGTCTCCCTATTGGTAAAAAAAAGTATGCCCAACCTGAGCGTTTTCGGCCAGTAATTGATAGTCATGCATTAATCAAATGTAAAAATGAGCTGACAGAAATTGATTGGGAAAGTAAATTATCTTCTTCGATTGGAGCTGAAAGTAAGTTTCAAAAATTTTATGAGACTATTCAAGAGACACTAAAAAAATATTCTAAGATGAAAAGCGGTTCTCGAAAAAATACGCCAAAAAAACCTTGGATCACGAATGGTCTTTTAAGATCAATTAATAAAAGAGATCAGCTTTATGAGATTAAAGTGAAACTTAAGTCTGATGTAAATACAAGAATATATAATAATTACCGAAACGCACTTAACCGTCTTCTGCGGAAGTCAAAAGAACAATATTATAAAAATAAATTCATGGAAGTTTCGGGAAACCCGGCTAAAACGTGGCGAGTGATTAAAGAAGTGTTAAATGTGACACCGAAAGCTTTACCTGAAGAAATTGAGTGCCCCGATGGAAGTAAAGTGACGGAAGATGGTTCAGTAGCTCATGAATTCGTAAAATATTTTTCTACAGCTGGAGTTAATGTAGCCAGCAAGATTTCGCTTAAAGAAGGTGACCCATCATTCCATGAATATCTAGGCCCGGAAGAGACCGATGTCTCATTTTATGTGAGCCCTCCCACTACTGATGAACTAAAGCGCTTAGTATATGATATGAAAACTAGTGCTTCTGGAAGTGACATTGTGTCTCTCAAGACTATAAAGTTTCTTTTACCAGTTATTCTACCTGTCTTAGTTGAGATGATCAACCTATGTTTGAAAGAGGGAATATTCCCTTCTTTCTTTAAGGAAGCTAGAGTGACGCCTGTTCTTAAAGGAGGCGATACTAGTTGTCTTGGTAATTATAGACCAATTTCAGTGCTACCTGTCATGTCCAGAATTTTGGAAAAATGTTTCGCTAACCGTTTGCATAAGTACCTTCAAAATCAATGTGCGCTGAGCTCCACCCAATTTGGATTCAGATATGGACTCACAACTGAACAAGCTTTGATATTTTTGACTAGCGTAATAAATGCAGCATTAGACCGAGGTTACAGAGTTGCAGCAATATTTTTGGATATAATAAAGGCATTTGACACGGTAGACCACGCAACTCTTATGGCAAAATGTGAATTCTATGGAATTCGAGGGCCAGCTCTGCAGTTCCTTCGTGATTTTCTCTCCGGTAGATCGCAGTTTGTAGAAATCAGAAACGCCAAGTCGCCTTCATTGCCTGTGGTGTGTGGGGTGCCACAAGGATCCGTCCTTGGACCTCTGTTGTTCCTGATATTTGTCAATGACCTGTCACGAGCTATCAGAGAAGTGAAAAGTAAGGTGAGCGAACTGTTTTGTGGTGAAAAAGACATCACAGTTCCAATGTTTGCTGATGACACTGCACTGATATGTATAGCCAGAACCGAGAGACTTTTAATGGGTTTATGTGAGCAATCACTGGAAGAAGTATCGCAATGGATGAGAGTGAATAAACTCCAACCAAATCCTATTAAGAGCTCTTTCGTGTTATTCTCGCGCACGGCGAATTATTATCCCTGGATTCGGTGTATCAAGTTTACTGAAGGTGAAATACAGCGAACACCAACGGTTAAGTATCTCGGAGTGAAGATTGATGAAACTCTTTGTTTCAAGAACCATACTGATGCTGTTTAAAAATTTTTATCTCGGAACCTGGGTATGCTACGAAAACTCAAGTTCTACGTTCCCAGGCAAATACTGCGGCTCTTGTATTTTTCGGTAATCCATCCTTACATCTTATACTGTTCATCAGTTTGGCTTGGGACGTTTCCTTCCATTTTGACACCGATTAGAGTGCTGCAGAATAAAGCAATCCGGATAGTTTGTGGAAAAGAGGCGCGTGAAACGGTAAGAGAAATTTACCGTGAAGTTAAAATATTACCGGCTGCTGGTCTACGTGATTTATATTCCCTATGTTTTATGTACCAATATCAGAAGAAAACTTTACCGTCATGTTTTGAAAGCGTTTTTGTTGTTAATTCTGATGTTCATAGCCACGATACGCGTTCGAAAAATGATTTTTGTGCTCCATTGGCTGTGACGACCAGGTCTAAGTTTTCAATCATTTATAGAGGGATTAGATTGTGGAATGGGTTAGAAAAGGAATTACTGGAAAAGGAAAATATGAATGAGTTTAAGAATGCGATTAAAAATAAAATGTATGGTAAGTATGATTTCTAGCAAATATATTAAATTAGTAGTTTATTTTAGATTAATTAATAGATAATTTTTTTTTTTTTTGCCCAGGTGGAGGAGAGAAAGTTATTTTTGTTGAGTTGTTTTGGTTTGTTTGTCGTTGGAGGTTGATTCCACTGCTGACAACGTTATGTGATCGGTACTGTGCATTTAGTGGTCACCCCCAGGACAACCTGGACGCCCAGGTTCTCGGGTGACTGGTTTATCTGAAGATTTATTGTTTAGTTCCTATGTTTTTTTGTTACAAGTTGCTTAATGTTATTTTGTGTAAATAAAGAATAACCTAACCTAACCTAACCTAACCTAACATAGATTCTTTTGTACTCCACTATTTTTGTCTTGTACGATGTGTGGGTCAAAAATAAATTATTATAATTATTTGTGGGAAGTTATCGTTTTGACCAGTTCTGTTCATGTTTGTCCCCAGTCGTTATCATTACTTAATATCATAAATAACGTCTCTATTCTCCTTTGTGTGGTGAAATTCTTTTTCAGAAAATGATACGCGAGCGACGAAAAGTTTTAACCTGGAAAAATGTTTTTGAACCCCGTTTTTCTGTTTGTTGTTCACCTTTCGCTTTTGAGAGGACCCAAAAGAAGTGCCGAAATATCGCAAATAAGAAAATTAATGGCTAGTTTCCCTCGTACTGACTTATGTTAGTTATGATTAAATAGACTTTAAAATTCAAAGGGACAAATTGGCAAGGAGTTGAAGGTGATTCACTGTGGGACCTTGCCGGGCATACTAGGATCGATCAAGACAGATATTTTCAAAGTAAAAAATGTAGGTGCAAAACGAGTTTCTCCTGGCAGATACACCTGGTCCAGACTGCTACAGTTTTGTGCAAAACTGTGCCTTACGCGAAATCGAAGGGTTACTCACTTCCAGAAACGATGCAAATCAGGTGGTGGAGACTGGACATCCGCTCGCAACATATAGTTGTGCAAAAGTAAGGCAAAATTTTAAGTTTTGTCCAGCGTTGGTTGCGTTGAAAAAAATCAACTAATCCTGCAAGACCTATGTGACAATACGTATGGCGTGGAAATAACCAACAAAAGGGTAAAAGCTGCTTTGCCGTTTTCTAGAAATGAATACCCGAGAATGGTTGAACACTAGCCGACTTCGAGTACATGACCGATACAATTTGACTAACGTTTCTAAGTGTTTTAGGTTTCCGAGGGTCATCCCTCGCCCTAATGGTTTGAAGTTTAACTGAAAGGCCAACCTATTTTTGTGTCATTTAACTGAAGACACAAAATTATTTTGACTATGCTAAGGCTTTTTTTTTCCACTATCTGCTCTAGTTATGACGTTCAAAATATCTGCTGCCGACGTAAATTCTACTAATTCTACTATGACTCTTAGTGCCTGAACAAAAAAAAAAAACTTTCTCGTAAGGCATACAACACAGCTACAAGCGAATAGAGCTACCACACATCACAAGGGAATTGACGCAAGGACAGGAATTAACGCATTTTCAGTCGGTCTTCAAACCAATTTAAGTGAATAAGTGATGGGTAACTGGATTGTACCTCACGCTTTGGATCCAGTTGCGAGCGACCTGTCTGCCAGTACAGGGGAAAAGTAAGTTCGACAAGAAAAAAAGTATTTCCCCCTGTACGAACAGCCCCTGCTCACTCTGCGGTGAAGGCGATGATGACCTAGCCGATTTGGTTGCACTGTGTCGCAAACTCTCGTTTTTAAGGGACATGCTGCAGGATAAGGAAGATACTGTTTCCTGATATATTGAAGGGCACATCTCCAGCAGCAATTAGTGCGTTATGTAGATTTGTGTTACAAAGTGTTAAAGTAAAAGTTCAATTCAATTCAATTCAATATAATCTAAAAAACAGATAACGGACAAGCCGATGGGTCGTTTTTACGTCAATACATAACGTCATAACAGAACAATCTAGAAGTATATACAATTTTGCAACATTTATACCGACATCTTATGATAAATATGGTCAATATACAAATACATTAAATCAATCAGATATAAAATACAAATAACATAAAAATTAACGTTCAGAAGCGCTCTGAGTTATTTACACGAACAAACGAAGGGACGAAACTCTGAGCATACCTAGTTCGCAATGCTACCATCGGCTCTAAACGAGGCACAGGATCGGCAGCTTTAGGAGGAAGACGAATTCGGAAGGGGAGAAAATCAGGAGGGAGTATGTCCCGGTGAAGTGGGTTTTGTACTATAGATGTACCGAACTCTATACAAAGTTGAAGTCGGCGGCATGAAAGGGTATCCAATTTATATTGCTTTAGGAGCTGAATGTATGGGACCTTTGGAGCTTTAGATGTAACCAGCAACGCTCTATACTGTATCCTCTCAAGCAAATCCGACTGTTCCTGGTTCAGACCAAAATGCCAAACTGGACAGCCATATTCTAGGTTAGAACGGATAAAAGAAATGTAAACGCGTAGTAAATGGGGAGATGGAACACCGTAACGGGACAAAAGTTTAAGGTAGCTTATAGCCGCGTTAGCTTTTTTAAGTATACTCTCAACCTGTCTTTGCCACCTCAGATCCGAGTTGACCGGGCGAGTGCAGTTTAGTTTATGTAGTGTGATATAAGAAGTAATTATGAAGTTTTTTGTTTTGCTGTCTGTAGATGGCCCTAAGGCTTTCAATAGAATATTATTATTATCCCAACTCGTATTGGTTAAACTTTAACTGAGAGAAACAGATGCAATTTATTGACACAATGGAATAAACACATGTGAACAGGGGCAGCGCGGAAAGCTATCACCTGTCTTAATGGGCAAGCCCACATTAGAGACACGTCAGCTACCGCATTTCTTTACCATACAACAGCAGGGAGAACACCAGACCAAAATATCCGGGTCGGTCCAAACCAATCCGAATAAATTAAAAAATTATATTTCTGGTATAGTATTGGTTTGAACGGACCTTTGAAAATATCCAACTCATCCTGACCCTGGATCCACCCCTAGACCATTCCAAATCCGAATAATATTACTTTCGGAGACCCTGAGAGAAATGCTCAGTTTTTTCGGTTGCCTGTTCGTTGCGGTGTAATCATCAGTACGAATTTATTCAACTTTATTTCAGCTTTCGCCATATACTAAAATACAAATTGACCTTTCAGTACAGATTGTGAACCAGGGAAGAAAGACGGACGTGACGGTGCCGAAGTAAAACGTGAACTAGATTCCTTAATTTGGTATGCCTTGGATGATTAGGCGGTGCTACCATTAGTTACCTACCCGTTAGCGCTACCGAGCTTGTATCCCTGCTGACCTCCAGTGATCGATTTATATTGCTTCAATTATTTTTAGTTAAAGAACCTGATCCTGAAAGCTGGCAACCCTCCCATGACGCATGTACCGTGTTTTTTTCACAGAAGGTCATAAATGAAACTTTTCAAATCGTACAGCAGCAACTGTAATCCGGCTTTGGCTGTTTTAAACCTTTTCCCAAGCCCATTGACTCTTAGCAAAAACTCGGCAACATTCAAATAACCGGTGTTATGCATCTATGGCAGGACACGCGAACACTCATCTGGAGAATAGTGAGCATGGAAATAGTAAATTGTGGCAAGTGCAAAGTTTTTTAATATTTCGGTAGCGGGTTTAAAATGCGACATATGACATTTATAAGAATCAATGGATGCAATTACGAAATTAGGTTTGAACGGTATTATCGGTAAGATGCTTTCACAGTTCGGTGACGCTTGTGATCTTTCAGTAAAATCCTTAGCAGTTGCTCCGGTTTGGCTGATATTTTACATACATGTGAGGATAGGACACTACTAGTAATCGAACTTCGATCAAAATGTCGCGTATCTCCTTTTGGAATTTTCGGTGTATAAAAAAAGAAAGAAGATGGCCTTTACTATATCGGTATATACACTATCATATCTGTGACACCAAATACAAACAAAAATAAATAGTGTCTTCAATTTCTGCTCTCTGGAAATTTGCATCTTGGGACTTGCACACTCGATGTGTGCATGTAAAAAATCGATGGGTTGTAGGAATAAATTGTACTGACGAAGAGTTTATGACGTAGATTGGGTGGTTAGAGCGCTGTGTGATGAATAGTTTACAGGAGTTTTTTAATTCGGAAGATTCCTTGAAGCTCTGCCTGAATTTACTAACCTAAAAGAATTTTATTCTGACCCCCTAGCTACGGCCCCAGTAGGGATGAGCGGCCACATGAGCTTAGTGTGGTCACCGAAAGTCGATCAACCAATGGAAGAGAAAAAGAAAATTTCCTTCAGGTCCTAAAAGGAAATTGCTGTCAAAAGCTTCAAACTTGAGTTAGCTGGGAATGACTGGACAGAGCTATACCAGTCCACAGATGCGGAGCCGATGACCGATCTCTTCTGCAACCAACTAAGTACGCTTTTCGAAAAACATTTTCCTATGAAGACTGTTTTTGTCAGACCGAGCCTAAGACCTTGGGTCACAGATGAAATAAAAAACCAGATTGCCGAACGTGACAGATGCTACAAGCACAAGGAAACACAGCAGGCACATAAACTGCGGAACATCATTATCCGAAAAATAAAAGCCTCGAGGAAAGCGTTCGGCAGAAACAAGGTTCAGGCGAAACTATTGAAATTAGACCCTAAGAAATTCCATAGCACAGTTCAAAGCATGATGGGGATTGAGACGAAAACCTTACAACTCAGAGATGCGGAGGGCGCAAGACTATCAGCCAAGACAATCAACCAGCATTTTGCCAAAATTTGTTCCAAACACCCTGGTCTATCACAACTTCCTCAACTTCCACCGACAGACGAAATCCCGGTGATTGCAATAACCGAGATGGAGGAGACGTTATCAAGGTTAGACCCCAACAAAGCCTCTTACCCGGCGGAAATGCCCACTCATCTCATCATACTTTGCTCAAAGGAACTGGCGACACCTTTCACTTCGGTTGTTAATCAATGTCTAGTCCAAGGAGTTTTCCCGAAGAGGTTCAAAAAGGCATTCATAACGCCAATCCCTAAGAAAACGGCTCCGAAGTCCGCAAACGACCTCCGACCAATATCGAAGACCTCCGCGTTCTCCAAGGTGTTTGAAAGCTTCATATTCCAATCGCTTTACAGCGACATCTGTCATAACATCGACCCACGGCAATATGGTTTTCGACCGGGATGCAGCACAGTCCACTACCTGGTTCGCTTTACTCACGACATCCTCAAGCACCTGGAGAGCGAGGGAGCCTTTGTCGACTGCTTAATCGCTGATATTGTGAAGGCATTTGACCATCTCGATCACACCACTGTAATCGACGAAGCATCAGCCATGGGAGCCAGAAAAATAGTTTTGAGGATGCTTGGGAGTTTTCTCTCAGACCGACAACAGTGCGTCCAACTTCAGGATGGGGAGCTATCTGACGTCCTTGACATCACATGTGGAGCAGCTCAAGGTACAAAGATAGGGCCTATTGCCTTTGTCGTAGTCATAAACAGAGTGGTCCGAGAGCTTACCAACCGTTACAAATTTGCTGATGACTTATCCCTGACAGTATTCCGACTACTTTCCGATGCTCCGCCAAAAGACCCAGTCATGCAGGTGTTCGATGAACTTAAATCAGAAGCTCAGGCAGTGAAACTCGAAATAAGCAAAGAAAAGACAACACTCTTCCGAGTCAACTTCTTAAAAAGATTCTCACATCGGACGAACTAACGACAACCCAAAACATCAAAATCCTCGGACTAAATATTGACAGTGACCTGAGATGGAATTCTCATGTTAAGTCAGTGGTCACCAAAGCATCTGGGCAACTCAAGTCTTTTTCAAATCTGCGGAAATTTGGTTTCAACAGACAAATATTGTTGACATGCTACAAAATGTACATCAGACCTCTAACAGAGTACGCATGTCCTGTCTGGCACAGCTCACTCACCGAAGAACAACATGACAAAATTGAGCAGATCCAAAAGAGAGCATGTAAAGTGATACTGGGAATGGGATATGAGGATTATGAAAAAAGCTTGGAGATCTTAAAGATCACGTCGTTAAGGCAAAGGAGGCATATGCTTACCATGAGATTTGGCACAAAAATACTAGCATCCGAATTACATCGTGACATTTTGCCCGAGTTCTCCGAAAAAAGAAGTTGCCGAAATACAAGAATGACCGAAAATCTCACAATGAATCCGAAGAAGCAACTAATTCCTCCTCCAATACACTCATCTGAGCGTTACCTAAAGTCTTTTGTACCATACTTTATCAAACAGTTTAACAGTTCCTAGCTGCGGTATGCAATTTTGACTGTTTTTATTTATTGATGTAGTTTATTTACGCACTTGATTGTTTTATTTAGAAATTTTATGCGAGATACGGTATGTAATTTTGACCTGACTTTAGTTTATTTTATTAATGTAGTTTATTTATTGTTATGAGATAATTAATATTGACGTGTCGAGTTGATTGATATTGATTGAAGTGTCTGTATTTGTATTGACATATCCCAAGCTATTTTTATGTATTTAAAGATATTATGGATTAAATCATCATTTATCATTTATTTATCAATCATCGAACGGGTTTCATTTAATTTGATTTTGCATTTGGAAAGTGATTAAGGTTTTCTCTTTGTTTCTTTTTTCTTTTTGCCACAGTCCTTGGGCTTTTATTTAACTAAAACATCAAAGCGTATCGCCGTATCTTCTAATTTTACATGCAAAGTCCGCCGTAGTGTACCCCAATATTTTAGGAAGTCTAAACTCCAACAGTCCAAAGACACCCTTCTGAAAGATCAGAGCAGATATTTACCTCAAAGCAGAAACGGCAGAGTTGCTTTTTCGTATGTTTGAAAAATCATCATTGAACAATAAAAAAAAAACTGAGCCTTTTTGGGATCCCAAAACGTAAGTGGAGGGATACCTATGACATCGCAAAAGTTGTCCGTATGTCCGTCCGTCCGTCTGTTAACACGATAACTCTCGAAGGGGTTGAGATATTTTGTTCAAATTTGGAACGATGTCTCTTTTCGTCAAAGTACAGGTCAAGCTCGAAGATGGGCTCTGTAGCTCTATATTTAAGGGTAGGGGAGGGGTTTTACATTAAGGGGCAAAACAAATATTTTGTAAAAGCTCCTAAGATAGTTGATTTAGGGGTAAGGAGACATGCTGAATCCGAATATGAAAATTATTTTCTTGCCGGACAAGTAGTTCACCCGGAATTCGGCAAAAAACCTTACACAAAGTTTGTCCACCAATTTTCGGCTATAGCAGTCCCTACCCCTTGATTCTCAAACTAGTATAGCTCTGCCGCGTTGTTTATTCTATGGACGTGGGAGAGATCTAGTAGTTCACCTGGAATCCGGACGGCGAAAACTGTACACAAAATCTGTCGACCAATTTTCGGCTATAGCAGTCCCTACCCCTTTATTCTCCAACTAGTATAGCTCTGCAGCGTGGATGACGACATTCTACTGTTTATTCTATGGACGTGGGAGAGATCTAGTTTAATCAAAGGTCGAAGGGGAATGTTCAAACGAGGCGAGGATGTTGTTGAATGAGGATTCACTGGTAAATTACAGGTCTCAAATCAAATCAAATCAAATCAAATCATTTAATGTAAACAAGATACAGTCTCTCATAGGCATAGCCCAAATATGGTATCTTTTAGTCAAACAGTTAATACAAGAAAGATTTGTCAACGAGAAAAACAAAAAGAATAGGATAAAACGCACAAGTTACGAATTGTTAAAAGTACGAACAAAACTCGGCACAAAGCTTCGAGAATAACGCTGTGACCTGGAGTAAACCGGTGTCAGTTTTGGAACTTTCGCAGCCGCCTCTCTGGGGAGTCGGGATCTGAGGGGGACAAAGGGAGGCGGGAGGAAGTTCTTGTAGATGGGGTGGAGGAGGAGGGTTGAGCCAAATTTTAGGCACAGTTTCTCTCGACGGACAAAAAGGGGGTTAAGTTTGTATTCTTTTAGATAAAAAGAGTAAGGCAGTGGGGAACCTCCGTAGATGATTTGTAGAGACCTCTTCTGAACCCGTTCAATTTTATCACTTTCTTCTTTTGTAAGAGCGAAATGCCAAACAGGACATGCATATTCTACTAGTGGGCGGATAACATGCAGAAAATTAATTTTAGTTTATCCTTCGGAACCCGGAATTTCTTTAGAGTCTTCAGCATTTTTTCGTAGTTCGTAGATGGGTCTTTAGGGTCTTCAGCATTTTTTCGTAGTTCGTAGATGGGTCCTTTAGGCCTATCTTTAGAGGCAGAGGAGGGGTTTCGAATTTACTGTAAAAATATGTATGTTTTATAGGCTAATAAGATATTCACTGAGGGGGTAAGGAGGTCCGCTGAATCCATATCTGAACTTAGTTTTCTTACTGGACAAATGGTTCATCACGAATTAGGCTGAAACTGGAAATTTGGTTGAAGCTTAGAGTTGTTTCTGAAATTGATTAGAGATTTGGTATCGGGGCAAGGAGACATGCTGAATCTATTTTTGAACTTTATCTTAACAGTAAAAATATTCAAGAAATCTGATGCGGACCGAATATGAAGGCATGACCCAACTATTTGATTCAAATGTTAAATTTTTGGGATCCCATCAACACCTTTGGATTTGTTTTGTTTAAGAACCTACCATTTTCTGGGGGTGCGTAGACCAGGAAGAGTTGAACGACACAAAAGGGCGCCCAGCAGGCGATGAAGCAGAGGACGACCACGAAGGACATCTTGATTGTCTTCACCTTTGCTCGAGTGATTCTGTTGCTGTTGGAACGGCGGAGTAACATTGGGCGCATCGTAAGGCTTTTATCGTCGGGCGAGTTGCGCAGAGTCCAACGCCTAGTCACGGTTCTAGAAGTTGAAAGGAAAGAATGTAAACAATCTCGTCTAGAGCAGGGGACATGCTGGACACGAACAAAAACTTTTCAGACATATTATAATCGGGCGTAATAAGAAAGAACCGTGTAATCTTGTTTGTTTTCGTAGGAATCGGAAAATTGTGCGCCACTCTATCAATGGAAAGAATAATTACCACCCTGATAATTCAATTGAGAGCCACCAAGCGGATCATTTACTATTTGTCCCTCAATAACCAGGACATTCATCCAGTCTTATTGAAAAGCCAGCTAAGATGTGTCTTTTATCGTATTCCTTTCTGCCAGAAAAAAAGGGGAACCTCCGTGACGATGATATTAATTAAATAAATATTCCTTCAGCCCAAGCTGACTGTGAATCATATTTGATAGTGCAAAACGGATACTTCAGCTGAATTTTATTGGAGCTATATTTCGGCCCTTCTTGCCAATGGTCCTCTTCAGGCTCAAAACTGCTCAAGTTAGGAAAACGAATGCATCACAAGAATTCTGGGAACACCCTCCAACTCGCACCACAGAGCCCCGATACGACCTGGTTTTGTGAATTACCTTCAAACTCCATCCCAATCCCTAGAGATTTCACGAGATTTCCGGTGCCTCCCTCCAATCCCCTCTCCACAAGTATTGGATCCGATCAGGACTTGAAATGTAACACCTGAGACAATATCGCTTTCCGCTTGCCAAGATTCCGATCATCCGTCCAAAACTTCTGTAGGCCACTAGATTCCGGGCTCCTCATCCGTGAACTCCCCCCCCCCTCCCCCCATGATGCTTGGATCGGGGAAACGACTATTCGGTCTGTTTGGGTCCCCAATGCGCCTCCTAAGTTTCAGTGTCCTAGCACTCCAGGAAGTACCGAATTCGTCGGATCACAAGAATTCCGGACCCCCCCCCCCCCAACTCCCCAAAGTTCGAGAATCCTGTCCGGTTATGTCAATGATGAATCTAGGACTAGTGCTTGTTCTCCTCACCAAGTTTCATCCCAAAAAGGCTCAGTCTTTTTTTATTGTTCAATGATAATTTTTCAAACATAAGGAAAAGCAACTCTGCCGTTTCTGCTTTGAGGTAAATAAGCACGGAGTACGTACCCTGTTAAGACTGGAAAGTAACAAACTTTTCCCCAAACTTCCCCAGAGAACCATCACTATCACCGGCTTGAAAATCCAGGCGCAAATTGTGGTACCTCGTTTTTGTGGGCAATTATTTTGCCACCCCCCCCCCCCCCTCCTCCCTTCCCCAACTTTGCCGATATAATTAGGGAGCATTATTTTTTTTCTTCGTACGAATCGAAGTTCTGATCTATTGATCAGTCCGAAGTCTATGACGCATCGAAGGGAGATACCGTAGCGAGTAATAGTATTCAGACTTAGTTTCAGCGAAGCGAACCAAATGCACGTTAATATCGCCAGAATATGATCCCAAGAGCCTCAAATTTCTGCGATTTCTAAGCTTTTTGGCCAATTTCAAAGCAACCATATTCGGGAAAATGATTTTTTTTTTCTTTTATGGACACTAGATCGTCTTATAAAAGCAAACTTGAAGTTGGTTTTCGCATTGATGTTATTGTCGAGCACGTGATGTATTTTTTTTTCTTCTCAGATTTTAACCAATTCCCTGTTCTAAGTGAATAAACAAGACCAAAGGTTTCGATGGGATCCCAAAAATTCAATATCTAATCCAGACAACTGGGTCTTGTCTTAGCCAGATCCAGTCATCGCCAGACTCCTTGAAGATCTTTACAATTAAAATTCAGAAACAGATTAAGGCCAAATAGCTAATAGTCTGAGAAGACCATTTCAGATATGGATTCAGCATGTGTGTTTACCCCTATAAGTCACGTCTGTTTTGACGAAGACTTCCTGCCACTTCTACCAATATCCCGGTTCGGCCGAACTCCAAAACTACTTGTCCGGCGAAAAAAGAAAGCTGAAAAACGAACTCAGGGTATCTTCTTTCTCCAATATAGAACACCAAATCAACTTCAAATAAAAATTTAACTTATAACAAATTTACTGACTCCAGCCGGATTCTGGTCGAACTATATTATTATAGAGGCGAAAGCCTTATTATTGCAATTATATTATTATTATTATATGTCCGGGTAAAATATGATTGTCACACACGGATTCAGCATCTCTTCTTACCCCTTGATCGGTTATCTAATCAACTAGAAATAAAACTTTAACTTCTAACAGTTTTCCGGTTTTGGCCGGATTCCGGCCGAACTACATGTTTCATAAAAATATCTCATTTCCTTCGAGAGTTATCGTGCTTACAGACGGACGGACAGACGGACGGACGAACAGACGGACATGTTTTGCGATGTCATAGGTATCCCTCCACTTACGTTTTGGGATCCCAAAAACCGATGAAATCTACGTCATGGAAAAATGGAAATCAAGAAATCTGCTACGGTACCGGTTTTAACTGTAAAAACCTGTCAAATAAAAACACAGATTTGGTCAAAGACAGAAATCTCCGGGTTTTTCTTTGGAAGTAAAAAAGAGCAGCTTTTGCGACCAAATATCACAGGTTTCTTTAGAGAAAAGTGGTATCACTACCAACGACCAGTGATAGTCACACCTCTATTTTCGGAGCCAATAGACACATCAAGGAAAGACCGGGGACCAGAATCCGGCTGGAGTCAGTAAATTTGTTATAAGTTAAATTTTTATTTGAAGTTGATTTGGTGTTCTATGTTGGAGAAAGAAGATACCCTGAGTTCGTTTTTCAGCTTTCTTTTTTCGCCGGACAAGTAGTTTTGGAGTTCGGTCGGAGCCGAGATATTGGTAGAAGTGGCAGGAAGTCTTCGTCAAAACAGACGTGACTTATAGGGGTAAACACACATGCTGAATCCATATCTGAAATGGTCTTCTCAGATTATTAGCTATTTGGTCTTAATCTGTTTCTGAATTTTAATTGTAAAGATGTTCAAAGAGTCTGGCGATGACTGGATCTGGCTAAGACAAGACCCAGTTGTCTGGATTAGATATTGAATTTTTGGGATTCCATCGAAACCTTTGGTCTTGTTTATTCACTTAGAACCGGGAATTGGTTAAAATCTGAGAAAAAAAAAATACATCACGTGCCCGACAATAACATCAATGCGAAAACCAACTTCAAGTTTGCTTTTATAAGACGATCTAGTGTCCATAAAAGAAAAAAAAATCATTTTCCCGAATATGGTTGCTTTGAAATTGGCCAAAAAGCTTAGAAATCGCAGAAATTTGAGGCTCTTGGGATCATATTCTGGCGTTATTAACGTGCATTTGGTTCGCTTCGCTGAAACTAAGTCTGAATACTATTACTCGCTACGGTATCTCCCTTCGATGCGTCATAGACTTCGGACTGATCAATAGATCAGAACTTCGATTCGTACGAAGAAAAAAAATAATGCTCCCTAATTATATCGGCAAAGTTGGAGAAGGGAGGAGGGGGGGGGGGGGGTGGCAAAATAGGTGCCCACAAAAACGAGGTACCACAGTTTGCGCCTGGATTTTCAAGCCGGTGATAGTGATGGTTCTCTGGGGAAGTTTGGGAAAAAGTTTGTTACTTTCCAGTCTTAACAGGGTACGTACTCCGTACTTGCAAGTGGCCAATCAGGTATAGCTACACTGTAAAAAAAAATCATGCAGTATTCGCTACTAAGATTTATCTTGTCTCCAAAAAGATAACCATATCTCTAAATGGGGTTAATCTTATAGTCCGAGTAGCAAATACTTCAGGTAACTTTAATCCTTACTCGGAGAAACTTTTTACTGTGTAGTGCTGTGACACTGGATAGTCATCAGGGTTAAAAACAAACGCTTGGACTAAAGGGCGTAGAAAACTATCAACGAGTTTAAACGCCGTATTTAAGCCTGAGCTTCATATTTTGTTTCGGACAAACCCACCTTCGAATTTGATCTGTGGTCAAGACGGGAGGAAATTTTTGGCATCAAAAGTTAACCACTTTACGACTGTTTAAGAGCTGATTGGTACTTAAAATCGACAAATGTGCAATTATTAATTATTCTTTTATGTTTCATTATACTCACAGAAGGTATTTGAGTCCTGGCGTTGCGGAAATCTATAACAATAATAAGCGGTGAGCAAATTGGGCCAGACAGTCTGGAACATGAAAAAAGTGAACGTTTGTGCAGTTATTCCTTGACTGTGACAACTGTGGAACGGACAGTGGATTTGATTACCATCAGGGTAAACCATCTTTAAAGCAGAAATGTAACCTGATTTTTTTCTGTAATTTCCTTCTTAATAACAAGCGCTGTAACCAGCCCGGCTATTTTCAATCCTTCTTTCACAGTTGTCTTCACGCTTTCGCTACGCTTAGCCAAGTCTAGTCCTGCCGTCGAGAGTATTTCCACAATTAATCCCCGCCTCTTGTGTCGTGTGTGATGGTTTCGTCGTAGGCACGGATTAGTCGGATTGTACAGACTGATCAGAGATATTCATCAAGACTGCATGTAATCAGTAGTGCGCTTTCACAGTGAAGAGACATTGCGAGGGAATTTAAACTTGAGTTTAGACTAGAATGTTGAAACTGGAATTCCAGGAATTCTACCTGGAATATAGTAACTTTGTGCCCATGGATGAGACATATGAACGAGAAACTCAACATTGAATCTTTAATGATATGATCAACTTACCCGACGTCTTTATCCGTGCTGTCATCTCCCGAAACACTCCTGCTTCCCTCAGCACTGTACTTCCATATCTTATATGAGATCATAACATAACACCAAGTTATCACCAATAATGGCAATATAAATACCATCACACTAAACCACGTAACATACGCTCTAGCCCCCCAAGGTAGTTCAAACACGACCCAGCAGTCCGTTACGCCTGGGGATACCTCTGTCTGTTTGAACAGGAAGGGCTGCGGGATTGTTAATAGAGCGGCCAGGACGTATGACGTGCAGACGAGCGCTCGGGCGATTTTCATGGAGCTCCACTGCACTTGCTCGAAGCAGCAAATTGCGCGGTATCGGTCAACGGCCATTGCGACGAGAATGTACGTTGAGAGATAGAGCGGCATCACTTGTCCAAACTTGACGGCGCGACACAGCATGTCCCCGCCAAGAAAGCGATAAGTTATGTCCCAGATGAACTGAGGGAGAATATTAAACAGTGCAACCAAAAGGTCTGCGAGACTCAGATGAAACATAAAGAAATACATTCTGGACCGCCGGTTTTTGTGCCGAAGCGTGACAAGCATAAACAAGTTCCCGACAAGGGCAAGGAGAAGTATTGTTCCGAGAATTGTAATTTCAGCTATGGCAAGATGTTCGTTTCTTCCGGAAGATTCTGTTGTGTTCTCTGTTCTTCGAAGCGTATCGTTCTTATATGTGATATTCAGCCGCATGTCTTCTGATGAGTGTTCCATTGTGGCTCCTAAAAATGAAAGTTCTTAAAGCACCTATGACGCTCCTGTTATTACTTTTAGCGAACTTTACTTGTCATTTAGGCTTTCGGCTCGTGAAAGAACCTAGCTTATTGAACAACCAATTTCTCAGTTAACCACCTAGAGGGGTCACGGTCACTCTGAAAACTGTCTTGGACTTTTCAGAAGCGTTCGGTCAGTGCTAATTGACACTACTAGGCTAAGTTGTGAGACTAGCAGCTAGTCGAAACGTTGAATTTTTTGTTTCCTGTTAAAAAACTTAAACTGAAAAAGTTAATGCATGTTAATTACTTAGAGATACCTGTACTTGGCCGGGTTTGGTCGGGTTGAAAATTGCGATTGCAATTCGTAGTAGTACCAAAAATATGCAAAAACAAGAACTTTTGGGACTGAAAATACACAACGGGAACGATGGGGTGGAAATAAAGAACGAATGGGTATAGCTACCGGCTTTTTTATTATTCAAAATCCCCAGGAACGTTTGGGACTGAAATCACACAACGGGAGTTGAGATAAAGAATGAACTACACTGTCAGAAGTTTCATAACAGATAACACGAGGATGTGCCGTTTCAACAAATACTGGGTAACGGATAACACTTCGGATGCTATCGGTTTTCAAAATGTTATGCATAATAAGCGTTACCATCAGGAAGAAACGAAAAAACGCCAACAAGTATCTTCTCAGTTTTCCGACATCATGACGATCAGGAATAAAGTCAGTAGATATTTTTTTGGCTCTTCCTAACAAAGCTTTTCATGAATAGCATTTCATGCATAATGTTTTTAAACTCAACAGATAACATCCGAAGTGTTATCTGTTACGCATTATCTGTTGAAACCGCCCATCCTCGTGTTCTTTGTTATGAAACTTCTGACAGTGTGCCGTAGTTACTGACACGAGTGATTTAAACGGTTCGTATCAGTAAACTATGACCATTAATTATTTCTTCTCATCTCCCATTAAACATTTACATGCTCTAAATTCTCGGTCAAATTCTATTCTTCCCAGAATCGCAGTTTGTCTTTTTTAGTGATAGCCAAAATATTTGGGCTTGATCAGGATCGAACCTTCGACTGCTGCACCAAATTTAATAATTTAACCAAGGAGCCGGCTCTTTATGTGATTTAGAAAAATAACTTTAAAAGTTTTATTATGTCCTGGAACATTTACATTTAGTTTGTTTTGGGACGTATTTTAGATAGGGGTTTGAAATATGGTAGTAGTAAGACAAATTGGGGAAAGGAAGAAAGATGAATTTCAGAACTGAGGTCAGTTCTTTTTGAAAGAAGGGAGGTGTAACCAAGGTGTACTTTCACCAAGGAGCCGGCTACACCTTGGTTCTTTCAGTTGATCAGCCAGCGAATATTCAGGATTCTGGTGATGATTAATTTCAGTCCTTCGGGTTCGAAAGGGAGAACTGGGAAAAAGTTAATTCAGTATGTTTGGAGTCAGACCTGTCGATGTTTGTTTCTGAGAGGATGTAAATAAGTGCTACTGTATATATATATTTTGACATTATTTTTAAATTTAAATACATATCTACGTTATTCTAGAACTGATTAACGAGGTAGATACTGGCTTAAGTTAAAGAAAGAGTTTTTGGATGGAATGTACTTTGTACAGATAAGTATAGCTCTCACCACTCAGGAAGCCCGTACAGAGTAGCACTACGTAAAAGATTAACGGCGCATAACAGTTAACAAAGATAAACGTTACATAACAATAACCAGAAACAAGCAACGTCCTCAGCCCCATCAAAATCCTAATACGCACTTAAAACATGATGTATTCTCTTAACCTCTACGTTGTGTCCGGAAAGACGAGCGGCAAGATTTATCTTATCTAGGGATCCTAAACGTAATGACGGTTATGACTTCGTAAAGTTTGCCCGTCCATCTGCTATAGTCGCAACTCTCACAATTGAGGCGCTTCGTTCAAAATTGGTCCGAGGTATTCTTTGGTCGGGTCTGACCCGTATGGAATTAATTCAAGTCATTGTATTATGGGACATTTTTTTCAATCGTAAACAATTGAAAACAGTTGGAAACAATTATTTTTGTACGATTGGAAACAGTTGTTTACGATTGGAAACAGTTGTTTACGATTGGAAACAGTTGTTTACGACTGTAAACAGTTGTTAACGATTGTATTTTTACGATTGAAACCAGTTGTTTCCAATCGTAAAAATACAATTATTAACAGCTGTTTACAATCGCAAACGATTGGAAACAACTGGTTTCCAATCGTAAACAATTGTTTCCAATTTTAAACAACTGTTTCCGATCGTAAAAAAAAAATTGTTTACGGTCGTTTCCAGTTGTTTACGATTGGAAGAATGTTCCGTAATACAATGACTTGAATTATTTCCATACGGGGAAGATTATACCCTAAATTCTATGTGTACGTGTGGGGGAAGGAATGTCAGATAAGGTGTGAAAAACGAGCTAATGAGACTGTCGACATAAAAGGTAAGGAACGTGTATAATCCGTATCGGAAATTCATTTCGTGCCGGATGGCTATATTCGCTCACAATTCGAAAAAAAGTGTGTGACTGGTGAAAACGTGTGTCTGATGTCAGTTAAAAACTGTCGAGATATAGGTAAAAAGATTCGCTTTAATTATGTATTAACGACAGAAAAAAAAACAGAACTTCGATACTGCATATAATTTCTTGATTAGTTCGATAGTATCGATAGTGAGGTAGTTAGCATGTTGGATCAATTTATCTGCTTTTTTCCTGCTGGGTCGATACTAAGGACGGAAATAGACAAAATCAGGAAGTCGCAACACTTATGCTCCACCATTTAATCTCCCACCTTTTAATAACTTCTGACAATAGTGAGACAGAATCAGCTTACCCGTCCAACACAACCGAAATTTCTATTAACAAGTTTTGTAGAATAAGCTCTAGTAGTAGTTTCTAGTGAAAATTCCTAGATTGTCGAACTGTTCCGAGAACTAACACTGATTGTGAAAAGAGCAGAAGGATACGATTGAAAAAACATATGTAATCTTGTGGAGTTATTTCCTTTTATGTTTGCAGGCTGATAAGAGTTTAAACAAGCGAATTAAAATAAATTCCTCGTTCAATAACAAACAGCAAGATTAGCTACTTTTGTTTCAAGCCGGCGCCATACAGATGTTTTTCCTGCTTATTACACTTATCAACAAAAATTTAAAAAGTTGGGCTTATTCATTCAACTTAGTCTTTAATTTGGCTAATCTTTTATTTATTTAAATCCAAGTACCTTTGACGTTTACAAGGTCAGTATCCACTCAGTACTAGATGCACTTAACCTGTTGTATGTACCAGATGTAGTTTACTAACGCTTATACTGCTGTACTATTTTGGTCATAGTGATTTCGCAAAGATTCAAGATTCTTTACGAGGTTCCAAAAGAAGAGTTTCAAAACAACTTATTTGTGTTTATTTCATCATAACTTGTCTGTGTTTATTTCATCATTGAAATCTTTAAAAAAGCTTGTGAGAAAACCAAAAAAGTGTTCCCACTAGTTCGTTTTTCCAACTTGACCGGTTTTTAGCTTAAGGAGGACCCTTGCCAAGGGGGCCGAAATATAGCTCTAATAAAATTCAGCTGACGTATCCATTTTGCACTATTAAATTGCATTGGTATTCCGTTGGAAATCTAACCCCAGTCTGGGTTATCTGAGCTGGGGAAAAACAACGTGTTTATGGGATCTGGCGAAGACAAGAAATCTACAAGAACCGATTGACTGGGTCAACGTCCGATAAATATAAGATTCTTGGGATCCCATCGAAATCTTTGCTCTTGTTTTTATATTATTGTTTTAGCGTAAACAGATGAATTTCAAACTCAATTTGTCTAATAGAACTTTAAATCCTGCTGCGTTATGATTTCAGAATAAAAACAATGAAGTAGGTTTTTGTATTATCCTTTTTGCATCAAGTAACGATTTCTGCCGGTAGCATTTTTTTTAGTAAGAACAATCTTTAATGATAGAAATAAGAAGATTTTTCTCTTATTTCTAAGCTTTTCAGAAGATTTTTTTTTTCAGATTCTTTTCTTATTTCAAAGCTTTTCAGAGTTAGGTAAGGTCAGTTTGTCATTAATATTTTTGCCATAAGGAAATGTTAAGCGCTAGAGGTTTAAAGTTGACTGTCATAGTTTTGGATTAGTAATTTGTATTTCAGTTTACTGTTTTGCACTTTACCTAAGGCCCACTGTGGCAGGAAGACAAACTCCATTTCCCGACTGGGCATGTGTGCAAAATATATTTATTGTCACATGTCTTTCGTGATTACACTACAAGCGAAAATCGCTAGTGCCATGCAAACATTGAGGTACTTGCTAAGGAGATGACTCTCTTTCGGTGTGGGGGAAAGGCCACATCAGCTCTCTAATGTCATTCATCATCATCATCATCATTTTAGTTATAACCCGTCACTGAACAAAACTGTGCGAGGCCCAGAAAAGACGGAGTAAAAAACTAGAAAGACGAAAGAGAAACAACGGAAAGGAAAAACATACCTCGATAACTAGGAACTCGGAACAAACAAAAAAGACCAAAGATGGAATAACTCCTGGCATTCGGTAGAAAAATCACTAATCCGCTTCTCAATAACTCCCGCTGGGTTTACCAATCGGTACTTTCTTTGCAGAAAAGTATTACTTGTCCACGCTGGCAGTCCCATCAAATACTTTGCAAATTTGAAATAAAGGCGGTGAACTTGTTTCCTCTTACCACAATTAAAAAAGGACCAAACGGGAGCAAGAGCGAGTAGGTGAGGAACTGTTAGGCTATTATATAACTGAGATCGGTTTGCTCTACTCAGATACGAAACGTTTGAAGCCAGGGATGAGTATGCGGCCCGGATCTTTCGAGCATAATTTTTCAGTGCTAGGTTTCCAGTTTCTTTCAGGTTCGCTCCGATTGGCATACCCAGGTAAGTAAGACTGCTAGCGAAAGGAACTTCAGAGCCCGATAGACTTATTGAACGTCTGTTTCCTTTGTAGTTAAACGGTAGAACAACTGTCTTATCAGTGTTAAAACTCATTACTGTAAGTGATATTGCCGATTGCAATGGTTTGTGGACAACACAAGCCCCTCGGTAGCTCTGCGCTTTAATTAATGTGACATTGCGGGTACTTACAGCTGTTGGTGACAAACTACCATCCAGTCTTCGCGCCTCATTCAAACTGAGCCAATCTTTTAAAATAAAATTGCTGGACCCGTAGCGGCTAGGGCGCTCAGGCGTAAGTCACGAAATCATGCTGTTACTGTTTGTCAATTTTGGGGATTCCGAGTTGTGTGGTCTCCACTTTAACAGTCTGGCTGTCAAATTTGTTCTTCAGCACCTCTGAGAGTTCTGAGACCTCTTGTCAATACCTCCGAGATTTCGGCTGTATTCCTTCATTATGGCTCTAAAAGACGTATGGAAAAGCAAGAAAACAGGGAAAAACTGTATTGGGTCCATTGCACTATTTGGCCAAGGAAGCTTTGATTCAGTTTAGGTTTAGATTGGTAATTTGATTTAAATTAATATAAATGGAGGGTCAAACCCGGAGACACGAGGTCGAATAAAACAAGACCAAAGGTTTCGATGGGATCCCAAAAATTCAATATCTGATCCAGACAACTGGGTCTTGTCTTTGCCAGATCCAGTCATCGCCAGACTTCTTGAACATTTTTACAATTAAAATTCAGAAACAGATTGAGGCCAAATAGCTAGGCATATGAGAAAACCAAGTTCAGATATGGATTCAACATGTGTGTTTACCCCTATAAGTCATATCTGTTTTGACGAAAACTTCCTGCCACTTCTGCCAATTTCCTGGTTTCGGCCGAACTCCAGAACTACTAGTCCGGCGAAAAAAGAAAGCTCAAAAACGAGCTCAGGTTATCTTCTTTCCCCAATAATGAACATCTAATCAACTTCAAATAAAAATTTAACTTATAACAAATTTTCCGACTCCAGCTGGATTCCGGTAAAAAACTATATTTCCGGGTAAAATATGATTGTCAAACACGGATTCAGCATCTCTACTTACCATTAAATCGGTTATCTAATCAACTAGAAATAAAACTTAAGCTTCTAACAATTTTCCGGTTTTGTTCAAACAATGTTTTCAACGGATACGTCAGCTACGATTCTTCATCAGCGATAGTTCGGCCCTTCTTGGCAAGGGTCAACAATCAAATCAAACAAACCTGAAACAAACCCTAGATTACAGGTTTGTTTCCTTCCCAGAAGTTGAACCAGAGGATTGACAGCCTGACGAGGACCCTTGCCAAGAAGGGCCGAAATATCGCTGATGAAGAATCGTAGCTGACGTATCCGTTGAAAACATTGTTTGAATAAATGTTTCAAAGTCAGCTTGGGCTCAATGAATATTTCCGGTTTTGGCCGGATTCGGGGGGAACTACATGTCCAGGTAGAATTTTTTTGCACATAAGTGTTCAGCATGTCTTCTTGCCCTAAATCGAACATCTAATCAAAGCCAACTAAAACTTTAAATTTTAACGAACTTTCCGGTTTGGGCCGGATTCCTGGCGAACTACTTGTTCGTCGAGAAAATGGTTTTCACCATCGTCCTCAGCATGTCTTCCTACCCCTAAATCGAACATTTAATCAACTTCAAATAAAACTTTTACTTTTAACAAACTTTCCGGTTTTGGCCGGAGTCTGGGCGAACTACTTGTCCGATGACAAAATGGTTTTTACCATCGTGTTCAGCATGTCTTCTTAACCCATAATCGACTATCAAAGCAGCTGTTTCAAAATATTTTGTTTGCCCCTTAATTTGAACCCCCACCCCTAAATGTAGGGCTACAAATCCCATCTACGAACTTGACTGGTCCGACAATCCAACGAATCCTCACACCAAGTTTCATCAAAATATCTCATTCCCTTCGAGAGTTATCGTGCTTACAGACGGACAGACGGACGGACGGACAGACGGACAACTTTTGAGATGTCATAGGTATCCCTCCACTTACGTTTTGGGATCCCAAAAACGAACCAAAAATCCGTTCATGTATTATGACATATTTGCACTTTAAGAGACCAAGTATGTGATAAGATTGTAAATTTGATTTTTACATATAACCCTCTAAGTAATGTTATTTTATATTTTAGAAAGGTAGAGTTTCTTTTTCTCTTTTTTTTTTTTTACATTTAATCCTTACCAAATTTACTGGTTATGAATAAACAGTCAACAAATAGTTTTCCAGACCCTGGATTCAAAGCACGTTGTCATTGACCCATGTTGCTGTTGATCTCTTCTACTTCATCACCCGAAATGACTGCGATGCTTGTTGATGTCGACGGTGCTTACGGTCTGAAGGTTGGGAGTGGATCCCTGTAACTAGTTTTCCATGTCACGTCTTTCCAGTCACTGTCCTCTCTCTTGAAATTCTATTTCGGCCGCCACTGTCCATTTCCCAATGAAGCTCCTCAGGGGTACAGCGCAATTTGAGAAGAAGCTGTATAATTTTGTGCAGACATTTTCGGTGTTATAATCTCCTTGCTCGCTATAGTAATTATACATATTTCGCTATTCACCTTATCTCTTGCTTCGAAATGAGAGGGTGCCGAATCATTTAATGACATAAATAATAAACATTGTGCTATGGCGTTAAAGGCCATTAGCCTCTGGATGCCGTTTAGCTAATCTTTAGATTTTCAGCACGCTTAGCAACTCCGCCTTAGCTTTCGTAATAATAATAAATGATAATAATAATTTATTACACAAAAAGCCTGAGGCCATGGCAAAAATGGTAACATACTTGTTCGTCAATATGCGGTAGTGGTCTTAAGGTTTCTTGGACATCAATTAAACTGCTGAAGTCGGCTCAGGACAACTGATAATTAGCCAGATGAGAAAAGGTTATCGCTCAGCGCGAGGCTCAGCGTAAAACAAGAGCTGGAGGCTCATATGGCACTTGCAAGGCTTGGTAAAAGGATGAAAGTAGGAATTTGTCAATTCATGGGTTTGTTCTGATCATTCGTAAGTAAAACCCTTCTGGTAAGAGTGACGATGGACCCTTGGAAATTACGAGAATGCATCGTTTGGTAAAAAAAAAAAAAATTGGCTGGGATGATGCGCACTGTAAGGGCGCTAGAAATTCAACTGTAATGAAAACTCTTGAGGTAAAAATCATCCTGGGCGCTTTAGCATCGTGCTATGGTTTGGTCAAAATTCCGTTTTTACTTTTCGGTTAAGATGCCCGCTTTAAGGGAGGTAGAAAGTCATTTCTAAGCAAAAGCCTTGAGGAAAAAATGAGCATGGGGTGATGGGAATCATGTAAATGCATGTATATTGCTTAAAAGTGTTTTTGTAGTTTGCGGTGAATGAATGAAGGAATTTATGACGCACTGCCCAAGGGCGTAAGTGCAGTAAAAAAAGATAAGGAAATATAAAATAATCGCAAAAAACTCAACAAACATTTTCCATAAAGGTTAACTAATTTAGAATCACGTTGATGGGATCGTGGACAGGTAATTTTCCAATCGGAGAACACAAATTAGAGGAGAGGGCTTCAAGCGTATAAAGCGGTGATGAAGATGAGTACTTTAAGGGATGGTCAGATATTGGAGTGACAATTTCTAAGCCAATCTTTTCAAGTCCCATGCTACGCTTGTTCTTCCTGCCAATTGTCATTTCAATCGCTACACTCTAAGCGTGTCACACAATTCCCCCCCCCCCCAACCCGAATCCCCCACATTGATCTGATCCTGTCCGCGACTTGAAAGGGGACATCTGAGACTTGAGTTCTTTCCGAATATAAAGTTTCATTAAGATCCGATCACCCGTTCAAAATTTGGACATTTCTCAAGATTCCGGACTACCCCTCCTTCCACTACCCCTAAGATGGTCAAATCGGTGAAACGACTGTTCTTGAGTTAAAACTGTCAAGTCGCTGATACGTCTGACCAGTTTCATCGTCCTAGCACATCTGAAAGTATCTCAACTCGGGATCGTCGGAATTCCGAAACGAGAATGATCTGGAACTCGTATCCAAGCAAACTACCAAACAAAAGAAGGACGATACAGTGTTCCTCTTTTAATAATGTTTCTGCTGATGCAGCATTGCAGGTTTGAGTTTGTTGTTCCCGTTTCTAGTACGCGTTCCTACTGCACCGTGTCATTCCGTTCCACTCCCATTTTTAGTCGATCCCGTCGCAGTACTGTACTCGAATATTAAGGGATATCAGGGCCCCTGTTATTCGTGAACGTCCTGCGGAGGTTCACGGGAATGATCCGGAACTCATACCCTAATAATACTTATTGCAAAACCCATTAAAGTTTCAAGACATCTTTTGAGAGTTTCAAGACATCTTTCAGAAGTTCACTCTAGTTCTAGAAGACGGATAAAAGAGCTAAAGACAAGGCAAAACAGCATGTTCACGTCGCTGGCTCGTTTCGCGGGTTTCGAGTTGATTTGGAAACTCGCAGTTTTTCAGTGACACGACCTTTGGGAAGGAACAACCAGTTGGTGCCGACAGACTAAAAAATTTGTCGACAAAATACGCCGTTGACGCTTCGCCCGCCCGCCAGGACAGAATAGAAACGGTGTAAAACTAATTGTAGTGCATCCCTTGAGAAATTTCAATTCCCGTATTCGGCTTTTTATTTATATGCATTATACGCCGTTGCCGCTTCAGCGTCGAAAAACTAATTGTAAAGCATCCCTTGAGATTATTCCTAGTAAATTCGTATATTTAAATTGAGGTATTCGGCTTTTTATTTCAGCGTAAGTTAAAAAGTGAAGCTCCAAAAAACCAAGCTCCGCCGGCGAATTTTTTTTAATCTGCCTTTTTGGGATCCCAAAACGTAAGTGGAGGGATACCTATGACATCGCAAAAGTTGTCCGTCTATCCGTCCGTCCGTCCGTCTGTCCGTCCGTCTGTAAGCACGATAACTCTCGAAGGGAATGAGATATTTTGATGAAACTTGGTGTGAGGGTTCGTTGGGTCGTCGGACCAGTCAAGTTCGTAGATGGGCTTTGTAGCTCTACATTTAGGGGTGGGGGAGGGGATTCAAATTAAGGGACAAACAAAATATTTTGAAACAGCTAATTTGGATTATGGGGTAAGAAGACATGCTGAACACGATGGTGAAAACCATTTTGTCATCGGACAAGTAGTTCGCCCGGAATCCGGCCAAAACCGGAAAGTTTGTTGAAAGTAAAAGTTTTATTTGAAGTTGATTAGATGTTCGATCTAGGGGTAGGAAGACATGCTGAAGACGATGGTGAAAATTATTTTCTCGACGGACAAGTATTTCGCCCGGAATCCGGCCCAAACCGGAAAGTTTGTTGAAAGTAAAAGTTTTATTTGAAATTGATTAGATGTTTGATTTAGGGGTAGGAAGACATGCTGAAGACGATGGTGAAAACTATTTTCTCGATGGACAAGTATTTCGCCCGGAATCCGGCCCAAATCGGAAAGTTTGTTGAAAGTAAAAGTTTTATTTGAAGTTGATTAAATGTTCGATTTAGAGGTAGGGAGACATGCTGAAGACGATGGTGAAAACTATTTTCTCGACGGACACTTCGACCGGAATCCGGCCCAAACCGGAAAGTTTGTCAAAATTAAAAGTTTTATTTGGAGTTGATTAGATGTTCGATTCAGGGCAAGAAGACATGCTGAACACTTATGTGAAAACAAGTTTCTACCCAGACATGTAGTTCGTCCGGAATCCGGCCAAAACCGGAAAACTGTTGGAAGTCAAAGTTTTATTTCTAGTTGATTAGATAAGCGATTTAGGGGTAAGAAGAGATGCTGAGTCCCTGTGTGACAATCGTATTTTACCCGGACATATAGTCCCTGATTTCGTCTTTGAGCTTTCTTTTTTCGCCGGACAAGTAGTTCTGGAGTTCGGCCGGAACCGGGAAATTGGCAGAAGTGGCAGGAAGTTTTCGTCAAAACAGATATGACTTATAGGGGTAAACACATATGCTGAATCCAAATCTGAACTTGGTTTTCTCAGGTGATTAGCTATTTGGCCTTAATCTGTTTCTGAATTTTAATTGTAAAAATGTTCAAGAAGTCTGGCGAAGACTGGATCTGGCTAAGGCAAGACCCAGTTGTCTGGATCAGATATTGAATGTTTGGGATCCCATCGAAACCTTTGGTCTTGTTTCGGTAAGAAATTAGCTATATCTACCAGACAAGTTATAGCTTTTAATTTGTTTCAAACCCCAAAGAATTTAAATCCTAAAAGGCCAACTAAATAAAACAAAGTTATTCCAATAGAAAAAAAAACCGAAATGCGTCGCAGGCAAAACTTTGAGTGAAATTAATTGTTTAACAAGACTGAACAAGTTAAACTAAGCACCGCAGCCGAAAATTTCGTAATATCCTTTTTCCCAAAAAATCTGATATATACCTAGAACCTATAAGTTCCAGCTTTTAAGGTGTTTCAGATCCCGACAATTTCAAGCCTAAAATGCGAAGTAAATGCAACATTGTTCTTCCAAAAGTTGATTAGATGTTCGATTTAGGGCAAAAAGACATGCTGAACACTTATGTGAAAACAATTTTCTATCCGAACATGTAGTTCGCCCGGAATCCGGCCAAAACCGGAAAATTGGTAGAAGTTAAAGTTTTATTTCTAGTTGATTAGATAACCGATTTAGGAGTACGAAGAGATGCTGAATCCGTGTGTGACAATCACATTTTACCCGGACATATAGTTCGACCGGAATCCGGCTGGAGTCGGAAAATTTGTTATAAGTTAAATTTTTATTTGAAGTTGATTAGATGTTCATTATTGGGGAAAGAAGATACCCTGAGTTCATTTTGTGCTTTCTTTTTTTCGCAGGACAATTAGTTCGGGGGTTTGGCCGAAATCGGGAAATTGGCGGTGGGGCAGGAAGTTTTTCTCAGATGATTAGCTATTTGGCCTTAATCTGTTTCTGAATTTTAATTGTAAAAATGTTCAAGGAGTCTGGCGATGACTCGATGTGGCTAAGACAAGACCCAGTTGTCTGGATCAGATATTGAATTTTTGGGATCCCATCAAAACCTTTGGTCTTGTTAATCGTCAATGTGCAGCAGAATCAACAAAAAAGTGCAGTTTATGGGTACGAACAGACAAACGACCTACAAACAAAACAAGGAGAAGAGTTCTGCCGAATGTTGAGGACAAGGAATGGAATAAAACGAAAGATTGTTTGTCTGTACATTCAAAAAAAAACAAAAAAAACGGTTTAATGACGAGAAATAAGTTAATCGCCCTAAAGAAGTTCGAAGAATCTGACTTGGTGTCTTATACAGAAAAAAGATCCCGATTACTCAACGTCTAGTCTGCGGAATTCGGTTTTTTACGTGTAAAACCAAAACCCGATTAACTGACAAAGCTTAAACTTTCGGTCTTCGTCCGAAAAAACTTTGCGGTCCCTTGATTTTTTTGTGTGTAGAAAAATCTCGTTTTGTGGCCCCAACACAAATTTTCGGAATTTAATTTCTTAGTTATAGTAAGGTCCTTATCCGCTGGCGGGACTTAAACTTTCCGGGTGTGTGCGACAAATATCTTTTGAAAACAACTTTTAAAAAGATCCCAAAGTACCGACAAGAATACCGACGCCCGACTAAAGCATTCGTAATTCGATCTCTTCTACGTTTTTTCCCAACAAGACTGAAAAGAACTTTATTTCTTACATGTAAATAGAAGTCGATATGCAGACGAAAGTTAAGTTTTCGGGGTGCGCCCGACAAACGTTTACAGAATTATATTTCTTACGAGTAAAAAGAAGCCGATGTGCTGACGAAAGTACTGACGCCTGAAAAAAATTATATAACATTTGATTTCTTCAATGTTTAGCCCGACAAGACTGTACAGAACTGGATTTCTCACATGTGAAAACAACTTGATATGCCAACGAGTCTTAAACTTCCCGGATGCACTCTAACGTTTGCGGAACCCGACGTGCTGACAGTCCACCGTCGCCAGACGAAAGTAGACAATTTGACTCCTTGCGTGTAAAAAGAACCCAATGTGCCGACTAGTGGAACGACACCCAAAAAGCATACACAATTTTATTTCTAGTGTTTGCTAGTGCTCCGCGCAGACAAACTAGTAAACTTTCGCCGGGTTTCGCCCGAAGAAAGTACTTTCTCAAGACCTTACCGACTCCATTTACGTTTTTTTCTGTATAAAACCATCTCCAGCAACCTTTCTCTGATGTAAATTTCATAACACTGAAAGAACCACACATACAAACATTTTTTTTTCAAGTCTTTCTCGAATATGTCATACATTAAGTTTTTCGACTAACTACTTTTCTTTTCTCCATGGACTAGAATCTACTAAAAAACTAACACTCACTCATTCATCCACCCACTTCTGTCAAGTAGCATATACTCACTGACCTTTGCAGCGTAACTACTAGTTCAGATCCCGGAGAAAATCCTGGGAACTACTGAAACGTTCGAGGCGCAGAATCTTTGTTTGGAAACTTATTAACCCACCATCGAATGAGAATTTTTGCGAAAATGAGTAGTACAGGTTCATTCATTCAACCCTGTCAGTTAATCAGCACCTACTTAACTGACTTCCACAGTGGAACTAGTTCATATTCCGGAGAAAATTCTAGCAGCTACGGAGAGTTCTAGGCGCAGAATGTTTTACCATAGTCTGGAGACAGTTCACCGCGTCATCAATTTTCTTTGCAAAAATATGTAGTAAAAATACTTTCCGTCACTCATGCAGATACTACTATACTACTAGTTCAGATCCTTGAGAAAATCCTGAGAACTACTAAGACTCTCGAGGACGGTTTGCCACACCATCGCTTCTACGATTTTTTTTTTCCGTTTTGTGGTGAACTGTTTTCTGGCTTTGTGTCAAACCCGTTTACCAAGCGCGGTGTTTTTTCGCGAAAATGACTAGTTCCGTAACGTAGTCTGACTTTCGCAGTTGAAAACAAATTTCCTCCTTCGTTCCGAAATGTTGACGTATCGCATGCAGGTATTTCTCATTATGACGCGATTTTTCAGGCGTATTTAGCGTGCAAAATCTAGTCGGACTATAGGTTAAACTAGTTTAAAATTCTGTTCGTTCAACTATTCAATATGACCAATACCTACTTAACTGACCTCGTGAGCGTAGATACTAGCTCAGATTTCGGAAAAATCCTGGGAACTATGGAAAGTCTCGAGGACAGTTTGCCACACCATCGAAAGCTTCTTGAGATTTTTCTTCTTCTGTTTTTAATACACTATTTCCTCGTAAATACTTAGAGAAAATTCATTAATTCACCAATGCCAGGTAGAACAAAACCTATCCACCTTCGCAGCGCAACTATTCGTTTAGTTCCCAGAGAAAATCCTTAGTTCCCGAAGAAAATCCTGGGAGCTAATGACACGTTCGAGGCGCAGGATCATAGTTCGAAAATATTTCAAAACACCACGAAAGCCTAGTGTGATTTATTTCTTTTCTGTTTTGACTGCACTGTTTCCGCGTAAGAGCGTAGTAAAGATTTATTTGTTCACTCATGTTAAGTAACAAATTCCAACTAACGCAGTTATTTGCTCATACTTTAAGAAAATCACGGGAACTTTTGAGTTGTTCCAGGCGCAGGATCCTTGAAAACAGATTATCAAGACTGTGTGGGAACTTTTAAATTCTTAACCGTTCTAAATGACGTGGAAAACTAGCAGCAAATTCCATTGTTCAATTCATGCCGCGTCCTGGGTTACTGGCGGTATTGCTCCCCCATCTATGCTCTTTAATACGTACGTAATTTAATCTTTTTCGGGATACCACCAAAGTTTCCCTGCTAACCGCGACCTGTAGACAGTGACACCACCAACCCTTGCCTCCCCAGGAAAGTGCCATGAACACTGAAAGAGCCGGACATAAAACCACTTATGTCAAGTTGTTAACATGTTTGCTCATCCCCTGGATACTGTTCAGTGACGCTGGGATATTTTATTCCCTTCTACGATTATAACGGTTTATCTTGAAACATGGGCTGCTACAGTAGTTGATATTACTTTTTGTAGTTTTGTACTGTTCGCGTTTCGTGTTTCCTTTCTTTGCTTGAAAGTTGTTGTTATAAGCATGGACCCGTAAATTTCCTGTAATGATTCCATTCAGGGGGCTTGTCATTTCCTATGCTTCTATGTTGCTATGTTGCCCGAGCTTCAGCTAGTTTCCGAAAATTTCCGCTTGGGTCGAATCGGCATTCTTGCTCAGATAGATAAAATTTGTTCCCACAAGTTTCAAAGAACACAGAAGCCGTCGGCACATCGGGTTCTTTTTATACGCAAGAAATGAAATCCTGCAAACGTTTTTCGGGCAAAACACGGAAGAAATCGAATTCTGCATTCTTTTGCAAAGCCTCGGTAATCCAGAAGAAATAATTTGTTTATGTCGAGCCGGAGCCTAAAGTGTGTGAACTAAAGTGGAGTTAGACATAGCCTATGTCAGAGAGGACTATCTGAAGTTACGGAGCCAAGCTTTCAATAAATCAAACCATGTTTCTGCTTTCGAGTGGAGAGCTCCCTTCTAGCAGACAAGCATCAGTTTTAAACTGAAGATGGACTAAAATCGAAAAGTGCGAAATATATGCGGCAGTTCTCTGGCCCCACAGCCAATACATCTTCTTTGGGTGATAAATAAAAAAATATTACAAAATGAAAAAAGTCTCATTTTCCCACGGGTCAGAAAGTGCTGCCATCTATTGTTTCTACCCGTTTCTGTTCGTGATTTCAGCTCCGTTTATGATTCCA
Source organism: Branchinecta lynchi (assembly GCA_023053575.1). NCBI lineage: Eukaryota > Metazoa > Arthropoda > Branchiopoda > Anostraca > Branchinectidae > Branchinecta > Branchinecta lynchi. The sequence goes on from JAKZAP010000017.1 coordinate 5,560,622, forward strand.
TTTCTTACACTTGCGAGTGAGGAAGATAAATGATATCAGATGGGTCTCTTAAACTTTAAAAGTTCTCTCACTGCTAAAGAAATTAGAGCTTATTCTTTGCTCCTTTCTAAGTGGTGAAATTAAAAAGTTAGCCTACGGCAAAAAAGTCAGCTTTTGAACTAATATAGATAGAATTTTTTTTTTCAACGGCATACGGTAGTTCTCGATGAGCTGATCAAAATATGTGACATCTGTTTTGGTACAAAAATTCCTTAATGAGAGACAACAGTTTGAAAGTTTGGAGGGGTTGACAACTTTAGTAGTGAGGTACACACTGAAACCAAAAATAGGCCGATTCCAACCGTAAGACATGTAAGCTACTTGTAAGCAACAATCGGCTGTTAGACCATAATCATCTTCGACGATGAGGGGCTAGCAACGTTGGTAGTTGGTGTACCTATTAATCCTATTATTTCTTTCCTGTGTATTTGGTCGTGCGAAAACTTCGGTACCATGTCTATCACGGTGAGATGGACTTGTAAGTAAGAACCGGTTGCTAGAAGGGGTTCATGAGTGGCTAGAAACTTGTGAAAAATTGGTGCACATTTTCTTATCTCTATAAATTTGAGGGTAAGAAAAATCGTCTTCTTGGTCTGTTACTGTAACATGGAGTTAAGTCTGTGAGGGGTTGACAACTTTAGTTTTAGGGTACAAACTCAAACAAAGAATAGGCGGAACCCAATTGTGAGACGGGTCAGGGACTTGTAACTCTGGCAAGTAACAATCGGCTGTTATACCATAATCATCTTCGGCGGTGAGAGGTTTCCGACCGTGTTAAACGCAACGGATACAAATGATAATGTAAACCAACGACATAGTTTCGAAATAATTAGCAGAGTGGCAGTTACGGATAGCTTTATAATACCAACTAGATTATATAAGATAAGATTCCAAGTTTTCACCATTCACGATGTCTACGGCTGGAAAGGATAAAGTTCAACTAGCTGCGAAGTCAATTTAGTCCCTTCTTCCGATATTCTGTTGTTTTTTTTTACTTGTAAGCAAAAATCGACTATACTCATTTTCGGCGATGAGGGGCTTGTAATTTTTTCTAGTTGGTGTACCTATTTTTTTTTTATTTTTTTTTTTATTTATTTATGACCCGCGTTTTGCGTAACGGCGGAGTATGAATCCTATTCTTTGTTTTTTTGTGTATTTGAACTGAAAACAATTTGGTACAATGTCAATAACAGGAAGATGGACTTCTAAGTAGGAATCGGTTGCTAGAAGGGGTTCCTGAGTGGCTAGAAACTGGTGCAAATTGGTGCACATTTATTTGAGCTTTAAATCTGAGGGTAAGAAAATGAGTCTCCATGGTCTATCACTGTAACTTAGAATTAAGTCTTTGAAGGGTTGACAAGTTTAGTGGTAGGGTACACACTCAAACAAAGAATAGGCGGAACCCAACTGTGAGACAATTCAGGGACTTGTAACTAACAGTCGCCGATTAAACCATAATCATCTTCGGTGATAAGGGGCTTCCAAACTTTCCTAGTATGTGTACCTATTTTGTTTCTGGTGTTTTTGATGACGAGAAAAATTTGCTTCATGTCATCGTTCAAAAATCGGTTGCTAAAGCATTGCCATTTTCATGAGATGCTAGAACCGTCTATGGTGAGGTTTTTCACTGTAATCTAGAATTAAGTGTTAACGCAACGGATACAAATGATAACGTAGTAAAGGTATTTCGGTATTTTGAACTAGAAAGCTGTGGATAGCTTTATAATGCCAACTAGGTTACATTAGATAATGTTCCAAGTTTCCACAAGTCACGATGTCTACGATTGAAAAGGATAAAGTTCAACTGGCTGCAAAGTCAATTTAGTCCCTACTTCCGATAATCTATTTTTTCTTTGTTCAACGCCGAGGGATAACCATGTGATTACAGATAAGATAGATAAGATAAGATTTAATTGCACAAAAAAGCCAAAAGGCCATGGCAACAAGATAAACAAAACAAAAAAGAACAAAGATCTATACCGTAACCTACTTACTCTAGGCATAATTTTCGGTGTTGAAAAGTGACCCTGAGGAATCTTGCCAGCCTCCTCCCATCACCAAACTGCCGGCTACCAATCATACTACACATCCATTCCTCATCGAACACCCTCAAGCATTCTCCAAACACTTCATTCCTTAGCTCTCTTAATTCTTCACATTCACACATGACATGCACCACACTTTCATTCTCATTTCCACACATTGGACAAGAGAAATACTGACCAGAACGTTCGGAAGAACTCCCAATATATGTTGTTCTTCTCCCAAGCGGTAAACAATCTGGCCTGAGACACCACACCTCCTTTTTTTAAAACACCTTGAAAAATATTTCCTCCCCCCACACCTCTTTAGCCTTTGCATAATACCTCAATGAATGTGACAGATTCTTTGCAACCTGCCAACTCTGAATTTCTTGGTCTAAAAGCCTAGCTTCCACCTCTTTTTTTATTTTTCCCAATTGCAAACCAGGACCTACGCCATCATTCCACCACATTGACAATCCACAACCATCTAAAATCCATCTTATTTGTGAAGACCACGAATCTATTCTAGTATCTAAATACTCTCTTTATAAGCCGCCTTGAGGATCCTTACTCTCGGCAGCATCAAAATCTTTTCCCAAAAACCTATCATAGCTACCCATCTATGTCTACGCATGCTGCTAAACCTAAATCCCCCTTAACTACTAATGAATTCATTTTTTCACTAACCCCTAAAATTCTTTTGAAATAACTTAACTGTAATTGTTCTAATTTTTCCCCCTTACCAAAACCCCATATTTCAGATCCATAATGGACCGCAGGTATAACTTTAGACTTAAATAAATGTTTATTTAATTTTAAATCACCGATTTCCCTAAGGCTACTCCGTAACATCATATTAATACAACGCTTTCCTTTAGCAAGACTATTCTCAAACTGCTTTCTAAACTTTCCGTTCCACGTAAGCGTACATCCTAGGTAATTAAATTGTTCTTTATAACTAATCGGCTCTCCTCTAAACTTTAACAACGGCTCCTGGTCTATTTTACCTCCTTTCCTAAAAACCATTACAACTGTTTTTTTTATGTTTATCTCTAGCTCCTTTACTGCGAGATATTCATCTAAAATATCCAACAGCTTCTGAATATTATGCCTTGATTCTGCTATCAATGCAATATCATCCGCGAATAACAACAAACAAATTGTTACTATGTCCATATTTATTGTTGGCGCATTTTTTTCAATCATAAATTGTTCCAAATCATTATATAAATAGAGAACAACTTCGGGGATAGAGTACACCCTTGTTTAACTCCCTTTAACGATTTAATCCTCCGTGACACATTTTTAAAAACTCTAACTACTATGTATATTTTAGCATATATTTCCACTATTAACAAAACTAATCGGCTAGGTAGGCCAATACTCACCAGTGCTTCCATCAGTAAATGGCGCTTAACATGATCGAACGCTCCGTTCAGATCCACAAACGCAACATATAACCTTCCAGTTCTTTTCGCTATATATTGCCGAATTATTACTTGTAAACTAAATATTTGGTCCAAAGTACTGTACCCTTCCCTAAAACCTGCCTGGACCCTAGTTAACTTATCTGTCGTATCTAACCACTTTTTTATTCTAACGTCTATAATTTTACAAAATAATTTACTTATTGTAGATCCTAAATGGATCCCTCTATAATTATCATGACATTTCCTATCCCCCTTTTTAAATATTGGTACCACTATCGATATATTCCACTGACTAGGCCATGTTGCTTTTTCCACCATCCAAGAAAACGCCAAAGCCAGGAACGGTAAAACGTAAACTCTGCTCCACTTTAAAACTATTGTCGGTATGCCGTCTGGTCCTGGAGCTGCCCTACCTTTCATAGATTTCAGGGATGACCATACTTCCGTTTCTGTTATACGATCTAAAAGCTGCGAATCTACCTCTTTCAATGGAAAACAATATATAGTCTTAAGATCCTCCACAAATTGTTCAGGTAACTTATCCCCATCACTCATTCCTCCTTCTTTTTCTTCCAAAAAATCCGGCCATGACTCCGCCGGAGGGACGTTGCATTGTTCCTTATTACTAATCGTACACTTAACACTATTCCAAAACTCCCTAGTGTTCTTTTCCCTAAAACTCTTTATCACTTCTTTTTTATTATCTTCGTCTATCCTACTTTTCTTATTTTTTAACAGGCTTGTGTATTTTTTTTCTCTCAATACGATACTTTTCTAAACATGCTTCTACATTTTCTGGGGGACTACTTTTCAACATTTTCAAACATGCAACTACGACCGTTCTCATTTGTTTACATTCACTATCGTAAAATGTATTTTTATTTCTATTTCCTTTCCTCTTATTTCTGCTCACCTCCAAACCAACTTCATGCAATTTACCTGTCAGCTGTTCAAGGGAACTTTCAATTTGGCCTTCCGTAAGTCTTTCAATAGAACTTGTCACATGGATCCATCATCACCATTCATTTTCCATCACCACATGCATTGTCCCTGTACCATGATTATTTTCAAATTCAAACATCACATTCAATGGGAGGTGGTCAGAACCGATCAAATTCTTTACACTCAGATTCTTGCAAAAAGGCCAAAGTGTAGGACAGAGTAACACGTAATCAATTAAGCTTGGGAGCTTACCCGCGTAACACGTAAAATCACCCCCTGCTTTCCGATCCTCCCCTATCCTCTCGTTCAAAATTATCAACTCTTCATTTCCCGCAAAATCCAACAAATTTAGACCCCACCTGTTTTTCCGGCGATTCTGGTCCTTACTTCTCCTCTCACCATAATTTCCGATGTACTCCTCTAGAAGCTGGGAAGACTCCTCCGGGTCTATTCGCAGTTCAACATTTTCCATCATACGACCGGTATAAGCATTTAAATCACCTAGAACAATGAATCCATGATTATGAAATCTTTTTCGTAGGGTAGACATTTCATCACACAATATATTCCAACTATCTTCATTCGAGTACGAACTTGACTGGGGCGGTATATAAACACAACACACAATTATCTTACGGGCAAAAATATTTCCTTTCAACCATACAATGTTTTCCGACCAACTTTTTATTCTCTCCAGCCCCTTCAAACTATCTTTTTTAACTAGAATGCTTACCCCCCCATATACCCTACCATTTTTAATTGGCTCTCTACAACTTTCAAAACTTTCAAAACCTTCAACATTCATACTTCCCCTTTGCCACGTTTCAACCAAACATATTATGTAACACCGGCAAACACACTCATTTATTAGACTTAACATTTTTTCACTCGAATATCCTTGGATGTTCCATAACGTTATCGCTAGTTGGGTCATCAGTTCAGAAAAATATTCTTCGTGGATTGAAGCATACCATTTTGGAAACCTCGATGGGTTGACAAATTCAGCATTTAACCGTTAGCGAAGAAACGAAACCAAAGTGTTGTTCTTGCAACACTTTAGTTGGCAAGCCGAACAAAGGTTGCTGCAACACTCTAGTTCTAGTCTAGTTCTGCATGCTTTTGTCGTGCCTCGGTAATCAAGAAGAAATAATTTTTTATGTTTGTATTCGGCCGACTCGTCAGAACATCAGGTTCTTTTTGTATGCAAGAAAGAGAATTCTGCAAACATTTGTCGGGCAAAACATTGAAGAAACCGAATTCTGCATGCTTCTGTCGTACCTCGGTAACCCAGAAGAAATAATTTTCTGATGTTTTTGTCGGTCGACTCGTCAGCACATCAGGTTCTTTTTACGCAAGAAAGAGAATCCTGCAAACACTTGTCGGGCAAAACACTGAAGAAATCGAATTCTGCATGCTTTTGTCGGGCGTCGGTCGATTCATCGGCACATCGGGTTTTACCTGTACGTAAGGAATTACATTCTACAAACTTTGTCGGGCGCACCCGGGAAGTTCAAGTCTCATCGGTCCAAGGGGTTAATTTTACACGTAAGAAATCAAGTTCTGTGCAGTCTAGTTGAGCAAAACATAGACAAAATCAAATGCTCGATGGTTTTGTCAAGCGTTGGCATTCTCGTCTTCACATCGGGTTCTTTTTGCACGTAAAAAATCATGCAGAAAGACCACAAGACAACTTATCACACATTGTCGATGGCTGCATGTTTGACACAACACGACTCTTCATTCAAGTTTTGTTACGAATTTAGCCAAACAACATGACTCAACCAAACTTTTCCACTAGAATACTGTCAGAAGCAAAGCTGCCAAAGCCAAAAGGCCCCTTCCAAAGCCAAAGGATCTGCCCCTGCAATACTGCAATGCACCTACTCGTTCCTGTATTCAAGCCGGCCACGAGGCAACTATCACATATTGTCATTGGCTGCATCTTTGACACAACACGACACTTCATTCATGCACAAAATTGATTGTATACAAATAATACCTTTATTTATCAGCCATCTTCCGCCAGGACTATTCAGCATGCCACCAGTTACCTAAGCAGGGACAAAAGATCCAGGATACCCTTCCATTACAGAAAAATTTTCCTAGTTCAGCACAACAAAAGTTTCTATCTGGATAGTCCGGTATTGTATCCCCCTGGTAGTTCTCGAACTATCTGACGCTCGGTCAAGAGCGCATCAGAAATCTCGTATTGACAAGCCCCTGAATGGAATGATTACAGGAAACGTATGGCTCCCTGTTATAAGTAAGTAAGTCAGTAAGTAAGTAATGTGTTTGTTATCCTTACTTTTTCACACAGAACAAAACAACGTAGAGAAGAAAGAGAAAAATGAAGGAAGAGAAAAGAGAGATAATTATGGCACAGCATATAAATATATATATACATATTTATTTCCTTCTGTGAGTATAATCGTTCATCTTTGAATCTTAGGCTGCTTAACTAGTTAATGTTGCTTTTTGTAGTTTAGAACTGTTCGTGTTTTTTCTTTCCTTTCTCTGTTTGAAAAGTTGGTCTTATGAGTACTCTAGAAAGTAAGTCATGTGTTTATTACCCGTATTTTTCACTCAAAACCAAACCGGATAAGAACCTGACAGTGTTGGTTATGATGAGATATTTGGCACAGCCGTACAGTTTCGTGGTGAATGGAGAGACTTTGTCGACGTCTACAAGCCACTGATGGCTCATATCTAATGTATGAGGTAAGTTATTTTTATCATCATTGAGTAATACTTATAATTATATTTGTTCAATATATATCTATATGTCAATATGTGTACCTACTGTCGTATCTTTTTGCATTTCCTTGTACTTGTTTCTTTGCAAATCAATAAGGAAATAAAAAATGTCAAAGGGCAACCGCTATGCTATTCTGAAACTAGGCTAATCTCATTGTGAAATTTCTTTTTATGTTTACAAGCTGACTGGATTTCAAAAATGCCAAAGACAAATAAGAGTTACTCATTCGATAGCGATAAACAGAATAACTTTCCTATTCAGATTCAGCATGAATCCTTACCCCTAAATCAACTATCTCCATAGATTTTAAAACATTTGTTCAGCCCCTTAATCTAAAAACCCCTCCCCCACCCCTAAACATAGGACTAAAGAGCCTATCTACGAACTTGATCTTACCAGTAATCAGAAGAATCCTGACAGCAAGTTTCATCCAAATATATCGTTTCCTTCGAGAGTTATCGTGCTGACAGACGGACAACTTTTGCGATGTCGTAGGTATCCCTCTACTTACGTTTTGGGATCTCAAAAATAAGCTGCCTTTTCAGTAAAGCTTTACTGAGCCTATTTTGTGTTGTTTCTAACACATAATAGAAGTCAGAACACAACAGTAGACGTGGTCACTTTCCGGTAAAAACCTGAAAAAAATACGGTAAAACTTCACAAAACTCGGTAAAATTCCGAAGCTGCCCCCCCCCCCCCCTTATCAGGAAGGTATCGGGACACCCCTGGCTGTGACCCTAGGGAAATGTGGGCAAACATGTTTTTCTCAGTACATTTCTGGGGGATCCGAAAACGTACGTGGAGGGATACCTATGACATCGCAAAAGTTGTCCGTCCGTCCGTCTGTCCGTCCGTCCGTCCGTCTGTAAGCACGATAACTCTCGAAGGGAATGAGATATTTTGATGAAACTTGGTGTGAGGATTGTTTGGGTCAAGGGTAAGGTCGAGTTCGTCGATGGGCTCTGTAGCCCTATATTTGGGGGTGGGGGAGGGGGTTCAAATTTAGGGACAAACAAAATATTTTTAAACAGCTAATGTGATAGTCGTTATGGGGTAAGGAGAAATGCTGAGCACGATGGTGAAAATCATTTCCTCGACGGACAAGTAGTTCGTCCGGAATCCGGCAACAACCGGAAAGTTTGTTAAAAGTAAAATTTTCATTTCAAGTTGATTAAATGTTTGATCTAGGGGTAAAAAGACATGCTGAAGACGATGAGGAAAACCATTTTCTCGCTGGACAAGTAGTTCGTCCGGAATCCGGCAAAAACCGGAAAGTTGGTTAGAAGTAAAAATTTCATTTGAAGTTGATTAAATGTTTGATTTAGGGGTAAGAAGATATACTGAACACGATGGTGAAAACCATTTTTTCGCCGGAAAATTAGTTCGGCTGGAATCCGGCCAAATCCGGAAAATATGTCAAAAGCAGAAGTTTTATCTGAAGTTGATTAGATGTTAGATTTAGGGGTAAGAAGAGACGCTGAGTCTGTTATGACAATCATTATTTACCCGGACATATATTTAGTCCGGAATCCGGTTGTACCCGCATTTTTAAGTCAAAGTTTTGTTTAATGCTGATTATATGTTCTTCATAGGGATAAGGAGATACGCTGGATTCTAGATATTTTGATGAAACTTGGTGTGAGGATTGTTTGGGTCAAGGGTAAGGTCGAGTTCGTCGATGGGCTCTGTAGCCCTATATTTGGGGGTGGGGGAGGGGGTTCAAATTTAGGGACAAACAACATATTTTTAAACTGCTAATGTGATAGTCGGTATGGGGTAAGGAGAAATGCTGAGCACGATGGTGAAAATCATATCTTCGACGGACAAGTAGTTCGTCCGGAATCCGGCAACAACCGGGAAGTTTGTTAAAAGTAAAAGTTTCGTTTCAAGTTGATTAAATGTTTGATCTAGGGGTAAGAAGGCATGCTGAACACGACGAGGAAAACCATTTTCTCGCCGGACAAGTAGTTCGTCCGGAATCCGGCAAAAACCGGAAAGTTGGTTAGAAGTAAAAATTTCATTTAAAGTTGATTAAATGTTTGATTTAGGGGTAAGAAGATATACTGAACACGATGGTGAAAACCATTTTTTCGCCGGAAAACTAGTTCGGCTGGAATCCGGCCAAATCCGGAAAATATGTCAAAAGCAGAAGTTTTATCTGAAGTTGATTAGATGTTAGATTTAGGGGTAAGAAGAGACGCTGAGTCTGTTATGACAATCATTATTTACCCGGACATATATTTAGTCCGGAATCCGGTTGTACCCGCATTTTTAAGTCAAAGTTTTGTTTAATGCTGATTATATGTTCTTCATAGGGATAAGGAGATACGCTGGATTCTGGATATTTTGATGAAACTTGGTGTGAGGATTGTTTGGGTCAAGGGTAAGGTCGAGCTCGTCGATGGGCTCTGTAGCCCTATATTTGGGGGTTGGGGGAGGGGGTTCAAATTTAGGGACAAACAAACTATTTTTAAACAGCTAATGTGATAGTCGTTATGGGGTAAGGAGAAATGCTGAGCACGATGGTGAAAATCATTTCCACGACGGACAAGTAGTTCGTCCGGAATCCGGCAACAACCGGAAAGTTTGTTAAAAGTAAAAGTTTCATTTCAAGTTGATTAAATGTTTGATCTAGGGGTAAGAAGACATGCTGAACACGATGAGAGAACCATTTTCTCGCTGGACAAGTAGTTCGTCCGGAATCCGGCAAAAACCGGAAAGTTGGTTAGAAGTAAAAATTTCAATCCTTCCATTACAGAAACATTTTCCTAGTTCAGCACAACAAAAGTTTCTATCTGGATAGTCCGGTATTGTATCCCCGTGGTAGTTCTCGAACTATCTGACGCTCGGTCAAGAGCGCTTCAGAAATCTCGTATTGACAAGCCCCTGAATGGAATGATTACAGGAAACGTATGGCTCCCTGTTACAAGTAAGTAAGTCACTAAGTAAGTAATGTGTTTGTTATCCTTACTTTTTCACACAGAACAAAACAACGTAGAGAAGAAAGAGAAAAATGAAGGAAAAGAAAAGAGAGGTAATTATGGCACAGCATATAAATATATATATACATATTTATTTCCTTCTGTGAGTATAATCGTTCATCTTTGAATCTTAGGCTGCTTCACTAGTTAATGTTGCTTTTTGTAGTTTAGAACTGTTCGTGTTTTTTCTTTCCTTTCTTTGTTTGAAAAGTTGGTCTTATGAGTACTCTAGAAAGTAAGTCATGTGTTTATTACCCGTATTTTTCACTCAAAACCAAACGGGATACGAACCTGACAGTGTTGGTTATGATGAGATATTTGGCACAGCCGTACAGTTTCGTGGTGAATGGAGAGACTTTGTCGACGTCTACAAGCCACTGATGGCTCATATCTAATGTATGAGGTAAGTTATTTTTATCATCATTGAGTAATACTTATAATTATATTTGTTCAATATATATCTATATGTCAATATGTGTACCTACTGTCGTATCTTTTTGCATTTTCTTGTACTTGTTTCTTTGCAAATCAATAAGGAAATAAAAAATGTCAAAGGGCAACCGCTATGCTATTCTGAAACTACGCTAATCTCATTGTGAAATTTCTTTTTATGTTTACAAGCTGACTGGATTTCAAAAATGCCAAAGAAAAATAAGAGTTACTCATTCGATAGCGATAAACAGAATAACTTTCCTATTCAGATTCAGCATGAATCCTTACCCCTAAATCAACTATCTCCATAGATTTTAAAACATTTGTTCAGCCCCTTAATCTAAAAACCCCTCCCCCACCCCTAAACATAGGACTAAAGAGCATATCTACGAACTTGATCTTACCAGTAATCAGAAGAATCCTGACAGCAAGTTTCATCCAAATATATCGTTTCCTTCGAGAGTTATCGTGCTGACAGACGGACAACTTTTGCGATGTCGTAGGTATCCCTCTACTTACGTTTTGGGATCTCAAAAATAAGCTGCCTTTTCAGTAAAGCTTTACTGAGCCTATTTTGTGTTGTTTCTAACACATAATAGAAGTCAGAACACAACAGTAGACGTGGTCACTTTCCGGTAAAAACCTGAAAAAAATACGGTAAAACTTCACAAAATTCGGTAAAATTCCGAAGCTGCCCCCCCCCCCCCCCTTATCAGGAAGTATCGGGACACCCCTGGCTGTGACCCTAGGGAAATGTGGGCAAACATGTTTTTCTCAGTACATTTTTGGGGGATCCGAAAACGTACGTGGAGGGATACCTATGACATCGCAAAAGTTGTCCGTCCGTCCGTCTGTCCGTCCGTCCGTCCGTCTGTAAGCACGATAACTCTCGAAGGGAATGAGATATTTTGATGAAACTTGGTGTGAGGATTGTTTGGGTCAAGGGTAAGGTCGAGTTCGTCGATGGGCTCTGTAGCCCTATATTTGGGGGTGGGGGTTCAAATTTAGGGACAAACAAAATATTTTTAAACAGCTAATGTGATAGTCGTTATGGGGTAAGAAGACATGCTGAACACGATGAGGAAAACCATTTTCTCGCTGGACAAGTAGTTCGTTCGGAATCCGGCAAAAACCGGAAAGTTGGTTAGAAGTAAAAATTTCTTTTGAAGTTGATTAAATGTTTGATTTAGGGGTAAGAAGATATACTGAACACGATGGTGAAAACCATTTTTTCGCCGGAAAACTAGTTCGGCTGGAATCCGGCCAAAACCGGAAAATATGTCAAAAGCAGAAGTTTTATCTGAAGTTGATTAGATGTTAGATTTAGGGGTAAGAAGAGACGCTGAGTCTGTTATGACAATCATTATTTACCCGGACATATATTTAGTCCGGAATCCGGTTGTACCCGCATTTTTAAGTCAAAGTTTCGTTTAATGCTGATTATATGTTCTTCATAGGGATAAGGAGATACGCTGGATTCTGGATATTTTGATGAAACTTTGTGTGAGGATTGTTTGGGTCAAGGGTAAGGTCGAGTTCGTCGATGGGCTCTGTAGCCCTATATTTGGGGGTGGGGGGGGGGTGGGGTTCAAATTTAGGGACAAACAAAATATTTTTAAACTGCTAATGTGATAGTCGGTATGGGGTAAGGAGAAATGCTGAGCACGATGGTGAAAATCATTTCCTCGACGGACAAGTAGTTCGTCCGGAATCCGGCAACAACCGGAAAGTTTGTTAAAAGTAAAAGTTTCGTTTCAAGTTGATTAAATGTTTGATCTAGGGGTAAGAAGGCATGCTGAACACGATGAGGAAAACCATTTTCTCGCCGGACAAGTAGTTCGTCCGGAATCCGGCAAAAACCGGAAAGTTGGTTAGAAGTAAAAATTTCATTTGAAGTTGATTAAATGTTTGATTTAGGGGTAAGAAGATATACTGAACACGATGGTGAAAACCATTTTTTCGCCGGAAAACTAGTTCGCCTGAAATCCGGCCAAAACCGGAAAATATGTCAAAAGCAGAAGTTTTATCTGAAGTTGATTAGATGTTAGATTTAGGGGTAAGAAGAGACGCTGAGTCTGTTATGACAATCATTATTTACCCGGATATATATTTAGTCCGGAATCCGGTTGTACCCGCATTTTTAAGTCAAAGTTTTGTTTAATGCTGATTATATGTTCTTCATAGGGATAAGGAGATACGCTGGATTCTGGATATTTTGATGAAACTTGGTGTGAGGATTGTTTGGGTCAAGGGTAAGGTGGAGTTCGTAGATGGGCTCTGTAAAATGGATACGCTGGATTCGTTTCTGAATTTTCTTTTTTTGCTGGACTATAGTTCGCTCGGAATTCGGGCGAAACCGTAAATTTGGCAGAAGTAAAGCAGGAAGTTTCGGTCATTATCGTCAAAATAGATATGGCCTATAGAGGTATAGATTGATAGATCGATGGAATGTCTGAACTCGGTTTTCTTTGATGATTAGCCTGGCGAAGACTGGATCTGGCGAAGACAAGACCCAATTGTTTGGATCAAATCTTAGATTTTGGGATCATCGAAGCCTTCGGTCTTGTTTTTTCAGCTACGTTTACTACTTTGCCGTTTCACACACCACTATCGACAAGGATCGAAACTGCTTCAATAGATTTCACCGTCGTTAGTGTTGTATTTGCTTTTTATTCATTTTTGTAATGACGAGTACAATCATTCAACTGGATTGTATTGGTCCGCAGTGTGTCAAATGACCAAAGCGACATTGCTACCTTTACTACCCAGACCCGCCATTTGACAGACCTCTTATTTTCTAAGAAGGAAAAATCAAACTGACTGAGACAAGTTTAAGACATTTCTGGGCCATAATCCTCCTGAAATAGCAAAATCATAATTTTATCACGAAGGAAACAATTCAGGTTTGAAAGGGTTAAGATGTTGAAAGATAATGTTTTAAACAGGTGCCAGCCGGTGCCCGCCGGTGCTGAGTCAGGGTGCACAGCCGGTGCCGAGGAGTGTGCAACCCCTCGTAAATTAGGTATATAGCGACATTTCTACCTTTACTACCCAGACCCGCCATTTGACATACCTCTGATTTTCTAAGAAGAAAAACGAAAACTGACTGAGACAAGTTTCAGACATTTCTGGGCCATAATCTTCGGGAAAAATAGCAAAATCATAATTTTATCACGAAGGAAACAATTCAGGTTTGAAAGGGTTAAGATGATGAAAGATGATGTTTTAAACAGGTTCAAAAAGCCGGTGCCGGCCGGTGCCGGCTGGTGCCCGCCGGTGCCCGCCGGTGCCGAGTCGGGCTGCACAGCCGGTGCCGAGGAGTGGGCAACCCCTCGTACGCTACACATAAGGGAAAGCTAAAGGAGGGCGAAGAAAATAGCAGTATCGAAGCATTGACGTTTACATACTTCTGCAGAGCAAGCTCTGATCAACAAGTTATGTGCTGTTCATCACATTCACTTTTATTGTTTTAGAAAAAGAAATTTGTTTGTAGTAAAAGAGAAAGCAGCTTCCCCGTCTAGAACGACGAAAATAACAGTAAAGTGGAATAAAAGGAATATAATAATAATGAGTTAGTAAGAGAGAAAAAAATCCCAGCTAATTCATTCCAAGTCTAGTGACGACGGCCGCCTCCCCCTTCCAGTATGTAAGATTTTAGCTTAAGCCTATTTGAAACAGGTTTCTATCAACCACAACGTGACATCTAGTAAGTCATACAAGCTGATTCTATGAAATCTTGAATGTACCCTACCATTACAATTTTGTATCTTACCTGATCTTCGGTAAGAACTTTATTGATTTTTACGTATTGCCTGGGAGTTTTCATTTACCTAAGTAGTCTGAAATTAACTACCATAAAACCAGAGAGATCACTGCCATTCACTGAAAAGAACTTGGTGTAAAGGAATGGATTAAGAGCCTTAATACTATCCCTTATATTAACCCTAATATGGTATGGACGTTCTCCCGAGTATCGTTGATCAATGGAATGAGAACTTCGCTTCATTTAGTCCTCATCATTACCAACTGTCAATCGCCGAAGGCGGTTTATTATTTCACTTGCCAGTTACATCTGGGCCGTTTCCTTATCATTGCGGAAAACGCCGATTAGGGATCAACACAGGCATCATTTGTTGATCCTTCGATAAATTAATGGCATTTTTGTCCCTTCACAAAAGCCCAGGCTGAACAGAGCAATTACTGTGAAATATCTTCCAACGCATGCTTCACGCTCAAAGAGAATTTGTATCTTTTACCTTGGATTAGAAGAGTGCATGTTAAACCAGGTTGAAATGATTTAATTTTGTTATAGTTCAATGCATCATGTTCTGACTGTCACCGAGACTTTCGTCGGAACTGTTGGCTATGGACCTCAGCTCTCAAAAGTTTCGCTTATAGCAGGGTTGTACAGCGGGTCACCTAAGGATTCACATGACTTTAGCCTTAAGCAGATATACAGGGTAGCAAAAAGGGTCAGTTCTTAGTTTGCTGGTTAAAAATATGGCAGAAATACTGTGTTCCGCCACCACTTTCCTGAGCTCCCAAGTTAGGTTCTCGACAATGATCAAAGTAAAGTTACAAACCTGCTCATTGACTGAGATAGCCGTGATAGATATGGGATCTTTGATTTTTCCCTAAAATTTGCACAAGTATGGCGCACGGGATCGACTAAAAGCAGTAAAGGAAAGGCAAGAGAAAAGCAGGAAAGAATACTAAAACCAGGAAGGGGCAACTAAAACGAGGAAAGAATTAACAGGAATCGAGGATTCAAAAAACTGGCAAGCCTTTCCTCTGTTTAGTATCCCGTGAGGGGTCGGCAACTTCCATTTGGTAAAGTTCACCTTTTCCTCCTTTTAGTATTCGAAACAACTGGCAAGCCTTTCCTCTGTTTAGTATCCCGTGAGGGGTCGGCAACGTCCATTTGTTAAAATTCACCTTTTCCTCCTTTTAGTATTCGAAAAAACTGGCAAGCCTTTCCTCTGTTTAGTAACTCGTGAGGGGTCGGCAACTTCTATTTGTTAAAGTTCACCGTTTCCTTCTTTTAGTATTCGAAAAAACTGGCAAGCCTTTCCTAGTATCCCCTGAGGGACTAAAAGGAGAAAAGGTGAACTTTTACAAGCGTAAGTTGCCCACACCTCACGAGATACTAAACAGAGGAAAAGCACGGCACAGCTTGCCAGTTTTTTCTAATACTAAAAGGCGAACTTTTACAAATGTTAGTTGGTCACCCCTCACGGGATACTAAACAGAGGAAAGGCTTGCCAGTTTTTTAGAATTCCTAATTTCTTTCCTCGTTTTGGTACTCTCGTGACAAGCTACTAAAACCAGGAAAGAAATGGTGGACTTGAGTATCTTAGTTGCCGACCCCTCGCTGGACTCATGATCGCCTACCGACAAGGTACTAAAAGGAGGAAAAAGGTGAACTTTTAAAATGCAAGTTGCCCTCACGAAAAAATAAACTGAGGAAAAGCACGGCACAGCGTGCCAGTTTTTTCGAATACTAAAAGGAGGAAAAGGTGAACTGTTACAAATGGAAGTTTCCGACCCATGAAGGGATACAAAACAGAGGAAAGGCTTGCCAGTTTTTCGAATCCTCGATTCCTGGTAATTCTTTCGTCGTTTTGGTTTGCCCTTCCTGGTTTTAGTATTCTTTCCTGCTTTTCTCTTGCCTTTCCTTTCCTGCTTTTAGTCGATCCCTGCCGGCACGGAGTGAGGCTCCCGTTGTGAGACATCTGTTACAAATTGTCAGACTGTCCTTGCCAGCTAAGAAAAAGACCAAAGGTTCCGATGGGATCCCAAAATTTAAAATTTGATCCAGACAATTGCGTCTTGTAGGTAGTCCTATCCTGGAAATTTAATTCTTTTACTTTTTCCTATTAACATCTGTACTATCAAAATTTAAAACAGATTAATGCCAATGGCTATCTGAGAAAACCAAGTTCATATATGGATTCAGCCCCTATACGTCATATCTACTTTGAAAACATTGTTCGAAACTTCCTTCCTTACTTTTGCAGAATATCCAGTTTCGGACGGATTCCGTCTGGAATACTTGTCCGGCAAAAAAATAAATTTGAAAAGGAATTCAGCATATCCACTTACCCCTATATCAAACCTTTAATCAACTTCTGATAAACTGTAAAATTTAAGAAATTTTCCGGTTTTGGCCAGATTCCGGGCGAACTATTTGTCTGGCGAGAAAATAATTTTCATACATGGATTCAGCTTGCCTTCTTACCACAACATCGAATCTCTAGTGCACTTCTGATGAAACTTTTTGAGATCTTGCAGTTTCCGCTGGATTACCGGCGGAAATGATCTGGTAGAAACTGATTGTCATATATGGATTCAGCATGTATTCTTACCCCTAAATCAATCATCTAAGCAACTTCAAACACAAAATTTACTTTTAACCAATTTTCCATTTTTTTCCGGATTCCGAGCGAACTACTTGTCGGGGTAGAAGACGATTGTCATACATGGATTTAGCATGTCTTCATACCGCTAAATCGAACATTTAATCAACTTCAAATAAAACCGGATTCTGACCAACTAATTGTCCGGCGAGAAAATAAGTTTCAGATGTGGTTTCAGCATGTCTCTTTACCGGTAGATCGACTATTTCACTGACTTTTAAAAACAAAATTGTCGCCCCTTAATTTGGGTTATATGGGGTTACAAGGGTCACCTATGAACTTGACCTGCACTTTGACCCAAAGAGTCCTGATGCCAAGTTTGAATAGAAGATCTCAACCTCTTTGAGAGTTATCGGACTAACAGACGGACAGACGGGCTGACAGACGGACGGCTTTTACGAAACTACAGGGATTCCGTCACTTACGTTTTGGGATCCCACATAATTCCAGCGCCGCGCTCCAATATCGTTTGTCTTGCGCTGCACTACAGCCTGTGTACTTGCATGCTAGTTATATGAAAAGTTGCATGTATAGATAGGTAGTAGTAAGTAATACCTTCCTTTCTAACAGTTACTACTGCATGCTACTGGCACTTCCAACTTCATGCAACTATTTCTCGGAAATTTGTCATCGTGATTTGATCGTGGTAAAGAATGGTCGACTAAAGAAAGACACGACACGGCAGGGTATGGGGCAGGGTGGACGAGTATTAAAAAAGAGGCACGGCACACTAAAAGAAGGCATGTTTCTACGAGGAAAAGAGTCTATGCTTTACTCTAGGATCTAGAATTATCGAACATGTCCGAGTGAAAAATGTCGATTGGCAGAACCTATATTCTGGCGTGCCTTCTTTTAGGCTATAGAGTTCTTAGGCATGCCCACGGGAAAATTATCGAGGGGCTGCCGTTTAGGCTCGGTCGTAGTTACTCATAACCACCCGTCATGTCACCCACACAGAAAGTCCGATACTTTACTCATCCGGAAATTCTTCCACACATAAGCTCATTCAAAACTCAAATAAGAGATGCGAGCTCATATGGCACTTGATGCGAGTAGATGGTACCTAAACGTACACGAGAAACCAAAATACCCCGCCATCTAAATATGCGGTTCGGACCTAGAAATACGAAATCTAGTTTCACTGAAGTCTGAGCATTTCCGTCGCCTCGGATCACCTAGGGCAAATGACTTTTCTACCTTCAACCTTAAAGATCTCAACAAGGTTTCAACCTTAAAGATCCATTCGTTTGGTTCCTACACATGTCACAGGGTTTCCAGTACACCCCTCCAACCGGTGGTACGCGTACCACAAGGGGTACGCGAAGGAACCAAAACTGATTTAGTCTGTAGCTTTTGACTGTCCTACAGGTTTTTTTCTTAATTAACTTCTTTTCGAAAAATCGCGGCGCTTCGCGCCGATTCTCTCTTTTTAACCATCTGTCGGACCTCTTTGGGGGGGGGGGGGCAGGTGTTGTCAGCCCGTGTGACGCACGGGTACTACAAGTCCTAGTGAAAGTCAGTGAAATAATGTTGATTTAAAAATAGCTAGCCTACTGCCGTAAAATCTGTTCCTGTGTCAAACAATTGTTTTAAGAAGAATCGAAGACATTGCAAGTGATATTGTCATTCAGGTTGTGAACTAAGATAACGAAACAGTATGCGATGCAGCTTGATGAAAGCATGGAGAACATCAAAACCAAACAGAGAAACAGGGTGACTGTGAAAAATATGCTGCTAATGACGTCGAGCCGAGATTTGATAATATTTTTGCTACAAAGCAGCCTCTAGTGATTGCCTCATTGATTTTTTATATATTTTTAGACATGTATGTCTAAATCCGAATCCGATCCCCAAAGATGGTCGGATCCAGGAACACAAGTTTTCCTAGGGCATTATTTTGGTCCTTAAGTCATTAATCGGCCTGCAAAGTTTCATCGTTCTTAGTTTAGCTGGAACTATTCTAATTGGCCATCACCGGAATTTCGGGAAACACCCTCCAACTCTCCCCACAGATCCCCGATACGATGTACTTCTGTCAATTACGTATCTAGGGCTAATGCTTGTTCTTCTCACCAAGTTCCATCCCAATCCCTGAACTCTAAGCGTGTCACGAGATTTCCGGTCCCACCTTCTCCCCCCCCCCCCGCAAGTATCTAATTCGACCAGGACTTGACATGGGACATCTCAGACGATAGCTCTTTCCAGTTGCCAAGTTTCATTCAACTCCGATCATCCATTCAAAAGTTATGCATGCCACCAGATTCCGGGCTTCCCACCCCTCCACTCCCCCTACGGTGGTCGGATCCAGGAAACGAATATTATCAAGTCAATCTGTTCGGGTCCCTAACATGCCTTCCAAGTTTCATCGTCCTAGCACATCCGGAAGTACCGACCTAGCAGGATCACCGAAATTCCGCCCCCCGGCCCCTGGACCCCCCACAGTGCCCGAATTTGGTTTTTTGATGGCTCCACGAATGAGTAATAAAATGGGGCGCAGGTATAAAAAGAAGGCATAGCATGGCAGTCTAATATCATGCATCCACAGGGATTGGCTGAAAGAAGTAATGACACGCCAAAGTATGGTACAGGAGGCACGAGTAGGTGAGAGGGGGAGCACGTCCGTCAAAGGGGCAGTTCCGGAGATCGGATCTGTAAACTCGCTATTGAAATTTAAATTACGCAAAAAAAAAAAATTTTAGAGCTGTTATACTTGTACGCTTCTTCTGTAAAAAATTCCCGCAGTTACACTCGTTCTATCATATAGCGAAACGATGCTCGTGTCACCTTTATTGCGTGAAAGTAAGTTCTCTAGGTAATAAGGTTGGCACCTCATTTTGGTAGTTCTGAACCCTTATATATCGTCGGTGATACTTATTTGGATAGTTTAAGATTGGCTCTACCATGTCGCACAAGAACTTCCCTGATTCATATATAGGTCTGAGAGTTAAAATTTATTTCTGTGAAAACAGCACCAGGGGCAGGTTCGGACAAAGACACTTGAGGCAGGTTCGGACAGCAAAGCTGAATGAAAAAAAAAAGGAAAGAAGATAAAATCGGAAAAGGAAAGGAAAAAATTCTAGCAAAAAGGCTCAGAAAGCCGGAGAAAACAAGTCATACTCAGAGCGAGTAGTAACAGCATATTCTGATGATAACAACAGATGTTGATGAAGTGGCGGTATAACTGTGCAATTTTCCCAAACGGAAGCAAAGGAATGAAATTGAACTGGGGCAACAAACTCAAATGAAAAATGTATATATAACTTTCATGAAGGTCCTTCCTGGGTTAAAAAAAAAAAAACGATGTCCGGAATGAACACCCAATCCCCGTGTCTGAATCTTACCCTGGTCTGGGCGGTAACGAACCTGTCCCCCTCTCCAAAATAGGCACGGATGCTAAAAGAAAGCACCGCAGTACACCAGAAGGCACGCATCGCCCATTCCAAAGTCTCCGTAGCTCTCGATTCGAGTGAAAACAACACCTACGTCGCCTGGGCATCGTGAAGTGTTGCACCAACCTTTGTTCGTCTTCGCCGACTAAAGTGTTACAAGAGCGACACTTTGGTTTTGTATCTTCGCTAACGGTTAAATGCTGAATTTGTCAACGCATCGAGTTTTCTAATGGTATGTTCGAATCCATGAAGAATATTTTTTTACACATGGTTATCCCTCAGCGTTGAACAAAAAAAAAACAGAATTTCGGAAGTAGTTGAACTTTATCCTTTTCAATCGTAGACATCGTGACTTGTGGAAACTTTTAACATTATCTTATATAACCTAGTTGGTATTATAAAGCTATCCATAGCTTTTTAGTTCAAAATACCATAGATGTCACTCTAATAATTATTGCGAAATTTATCGTTGTTTTACATTATCATTTGTATCCGTTGCGTTAACACCTAATTCTAGGTTACAGTGAAAGAACATCACAGTAGACCATTCTAGCATCTTATGAAAATGACAATCCTTTAGCAACCAATTCTTGAACGACGACATGAATCGAACTTTTCTTATCATCAAAAGACCGGAAACAAAATAGGCACACATACTAGGAAAAGTCGGAAGCCCCTCATCACCGACGATGATTCTGGTGTAATCACCTATTGTTAGTTACAAGTCCCTCACTTGTCTCAAGTTGGGCTCCGCCTATTCTTTGTTTGAGTGTGTACCCTACCACTAAAGTTGTCAACCCCTCAAAGAATTAATTGTAAGTTACAGTGATAGACGATGGAGATTCATTTTTTTACCCCCAGGTTTATAGAGACCAAATAAAATGTGCACCAAGTCGCACTAGTTTCCAGCCCCTTATGAACCCCTTCTAGGAACCGATTCCTGCTTACAAGTCCATCTCCCCGTGATAGACGTAGTACTAAACTGTTTTCAGTTCAAGGACACCAGAAACAAATAATAGGATTAATAGGTACACCAACTAGCAAAATTTACAAGCCCCTTATCGCCGAAAATGGTTATGGTCTAACAGTCGCTTTTTGCTTACAAGTAAAACAAGAGCTGAAAGCTCATATGGCACTTGTAAGAACAGTTAGCATGTTTTGTCAGATACGGTTTGCAATTGTCAAGGCCGCATCTCTCTCCCGATATTCATTTCATCAGAAAATCGACTTGATCTGCTAAATCTGAAATAGTTACTATACTCACTGATAACTGTTTCTCCCACAACGATGATCGGACCGGGGGAGGGACTATTTTTAAGCCAATCTGACAGATTCCCTAACATGCCTGCCAAGTTCATGGACATAGCACATTTGGAAGTACCCCAGCTCGTGATGACCAGAATTGTGGAAAACCCTCTCAAACTCCCCAGCTGTAACCCCCTCCGACACCCTCCACTGCCAAACGATCCGGTACTATTTTGTCAATAAAGTATCTAGGGTTAATGCTCGCTCTTCCCTTCAAGTTCCATCCCGATCCCTCGACCCTAAGCGTTTCGAAAGATTTCCAGTCGCCCAGTTATCGGATTCGGGCCAGATTTGAAATTGAAAATATGAGACACTTGTTCTTCACACTTGTCAAGTTTCATGCATGTCCGATCGCCCGTCCCAAAGTTACGTATGATTCTAGTTTCCGGATTCTCCATCCCTCCACTGCCCCCGCGATGGCTGGATGCGGGAAGTGATTATTTCCAAGCTAACCAGGTCGGTTCGCTCATATACCTTCCAAGTCTTGTTGTCCTAGCTTATGTGGAAGCGTTTTAGGAAATTTCCAGTGCCGCCTCCAGCCCCCACCCCACAAGTATCGAATCTAGTCCGGATTTGAAACTGAATATCCGAAACACTTGTCCTTGACACATGCCAAGTTTCACGCATGTCCGATTATCCTTTCCACAGTTATGCATGTTAATAGTTTCTGGATTTCCCATCTCTCCACTACCTCCAATATGATCGGATCTGGGAAGTGATTATTTCCAAGTTAATCTGGTCGGTTCCCTGATATTCCTGCCAAGTTTCATTGTCCTAGCTTATGGGGAAGTGTTTCACAAAGATTTGTTTAGTTTAACCAACCGTATCAATTCCGGCATTCGTTTCTTATTACATCGAGTCGTGTCCCAGTGGTAGGATACCTGACTCGCGAAGCAGAGGTCCGTGATTTGATCCCGTACTGGGGCAGCGCTCTTTTTGCTACATTTTGCTCCCCTTTTGCTTTATAGTTTCCGGACTTCCGGATCCGGGGAAAGTCGGATTGGGGAAGTGATTATTTGTGAGTTCATCTGGTCGGGTCCCTGATATGCCTGCGAAGTTTCATCGTTCTAGCTTGTCTGCAAGTGCCCAAACTAGCAAAACCTGGATAGACCGACAGAAATTACGATCGCTATATGGCACTTGAGTATACTCTGCTCTCACCGCCGAAGATGATTATCGTATACGAGACGATTGTTACTGACATGTCTTACAATTGGGTTCCACCTATTCTTTGTTTGAGTTTGTACACTACCACTAAAGTTGTCAACCCCTCAAAGACTTAATTCCATGTTACAGTGATAGACCAAGAAGACTAGTTTTGTTACCCTCTGATTTATAGAGATAACAAAATGTGCAACAATTTTCACAAGTTTCTAGACCCTCATGAACCCCTTCCAGCAACCTATTCTTACTTACAAGTCCATCTCCCGGTGATAGACATGGTACCAAATTGTTCTCATGATAAAATACACAACAAAGAAATAATAGGATTTATAGGTACACCAAGTACCAACATTGCTAACCCCTCAACGCCGAAGATGATTATGGTCTAACAGCCGATTGCTGTTTACACGTATCACGAATGGGATCGGCCTGTTTTTGGTTTCAGTGTGTACCTCACTACTGAAGTTGTCAACCCCTCCAAACTTTCGAACTGTTGTATCTCATGCAGGAATTTTTGAACAAGAAAATAGATGACAATATACTTTGATCAGCTCATCATGAGCTATCAAATGCCGTTGAAAAAAAATTCTATCTGGATTAGTTCAAAAGTTGACTTTTTTGCCGTAGGCCAACTTTCAAATATCACCACTTAGATAGGTGCAAAGGATAAGTTCTAATTTCTTTAACAGTGAGAGAACTCTTACAGTTTAAGAGGCCCATCTGATATCATTATGTTCCCTCAGTCCCAAGTGTAAGAAATGGAATGATAAACTCAGCTGAAATCACGAACATAAATGGTTCGAAGCAATAGATGGCAGCACTTTCGGACCCGTGGGAAAATGAGACTTTTTTAATTCTGTATTTTTTTTTGTTTATCACTCAAAGAAGATATATTGGCTGTTGTGCCGCGGAACTGCCGCACATATTTCGCCCTTATGGGCTCCGTAGATCATGTAAGTATTTCAGCATAGGCCATACAATTTCACTTTTACTTACAGTGGTAAATATCACTTTCTTTCGTCAAATACCTAAGATATCAGCAAAAAAAAACTAAAACTATTCAGAATATGAATTGGTTTAGAAATCACGAAAATGAAAACATATATCTGACCTCGTGTGGTAATTTGATTTTAAAAACGGTACAAATAAGCTTCAATAGCTGAAACGACTGACCAAACGCTGTTACAAGCTGACCCGTCTCAGCTGAAGTTGTTTAACAGTTTTTTCTTCCCCATCAGTAATTTATAGCCAAACAAAATCCATAAATTGCAACATTTGTTTACAAGAAAGGTGCCAAATTAGCTAGACAACGAAAGAAGAAAAACAGTTTGCGAGTACGACCAAATGAACTAAAATTAAACATGAAATAATAGGTAAAATTCCTAAGCTGATTAATTACTTCGGTGGGTTATAGTAGAGCATAACGATCCGGTATTGACCAGCACCGGTCCACTATTAACCATATGGATTGAATTTATTCCAGCGGCAAAACAGATTTTGTGATCAACTCGGTGGCTGTTTATTGGCTAGATGCAGTTCATGAGAACTAGACCAAAACGTAAAAATAATCAAAAATTTTCAGCTTAAATCTGAATAATTATAGAGTTACCAGTATTTCACAATCTCCGTGTTTGGGGATCGACTAAAGCCAGGAAGGGAAGGGAACGCGAGAAAAGCAGAAAGGCATACTAAAACCAGGAAGGGCATATTAAAACGAGGAAGGGTATACTAAGACGAGGAAAGATGTCGCCAGAATTCGCCGCAGAGGCCCCTTCCTCTATTTAGTATTCTTTGAGGGGTCGGCAACTATAAGACGGTGAACTTTGAATTTAAAATCGGAGGATTTTAGTCTTAGCTGCGGAAGAAAGGAAGACACGGTGTCAAAGCTGCGCTGACTCAGGATTTGAGTCGTTGTGTTTGAGTCGTTACGGACACGTACTCCTTCTTCCTGAGAATCACTGGTTGTTTTGGACTTAGTCATATAGAGTATTCGCCGCACCATTCTCTTCCTCTATTTGGTACTGTTTGAGGGGTTGGCAACTTTTCAAATTCAAAGTTCACCATCCCTTCCTCGTTTTAGTATCCCGACATGGGTAGGCATTAAGTTTAGCGAGGGGTCGGCAACTATACAAATTGTAATTCACCCTTTTATTTCTCGTTCTGACGGCAGGCGACTAAAATCCTCCGATTTTAAATTCAAAGTTCACCGTAGTCTTATAGTTGCCGACCCTTCAAACAATACTAAATAGAGGAAGGGACCACTGCCGCGAATTCTGGCGACATCTTTCCTCGTCGTACCCTTCCTCGTTCTAGTATGTCCTTCCTGGTTTTAGTATGCCTTCCTGCTTTTCTCTGGTTCCCTTCCCTACCTGGTTTTAGTCGATCCCCCGTGTTTGAGGATAGGCACTACGATTATGTAAAAAAAAATAAGATTCGAACACACTTAAATTTTGACCGCATGATAAAAAGCCAGATATGAAGCAAACTGACGTCAGATAACTCCTCTGGCAGTAGGAAAATGTAAGTTATGATTTATTATCCAGTATAGGCCCCGGTCCAGTATAGACCGACTCCCCCTACATTTCATGTTGCTGAAGGGACCATGCTCAATTATATCTCAAGCGTTTTGCTCACAAATTAATCATCTCGTCACGTAGGTTAGGAGAAAATCCCAGATGAATAAAAAAAAATTGAAAAAAATCGCCATAAAGGAGCAACGGATAATCTGAAGGAATTGTGCAGAGCTTAAATGATTGAAATTTAACTTTATTTTACAAAATTTTTAAATGGTTGAAATTTTGATCGGAGTTCACCGTGATAAAGCTAAACTGGGTAAGTCGTAATCAATTAAGCAAGTATTTTTTTCTAATAAATGTTCATGGTGTCTCGGGACTTTCCGCAAAGCTGGCAGATAAATTCATGTTTGTTTTCCTGTTAGTTTAGTTCTGCCAAAGAAATTTAGAAGACTTCGGAGGTCTTCCAAATTGCAATTTGCCCAGGATGGGGTAAGCATTACCAACGAGTCACCTTCTTTCGGAAGAGCTTTCACGGAGAATAGGCTCACGAGGTGTGCGTAGTTTAGAAAGATACGAACGATGCAAAATGTCTCCCGTTAGGTGGTGAAGCAAACCTTACCTTGACCATGAAGGTCATATCTGAATGCCTCCACTCTCGCTCGATTGATTCTGCTGCTGTTTGGGCGATAGAGAAGTATGTCGCGTGACGTGAGACCGTTATTGTCTGATAAGTTCTGAGGGACTTCAGAACTTATGGCTATTCCAGCAGAGCTTTTAGAGAGAAATAACTCACGTGGTGTGCGTAGTTTAGAAAGATCTGTACGACGCAAAAGTGATCCCATTAGGCGGTGAAGGTTGACCACGAAGGTCTTATTTGAATGCCTTCGCTCTCGCTCGAGTGATTCCACTGCTGTTTGGGCGATAGAGAAGTGTCTAGCGTGACATGCGAACCATGTTGTGTGATGAGTTCCATGGGGGGTGAAGACGAATACGACACTGATAATGCGAAGTTGAGGACATGCCTGAGGCTATATTCGACATGAATGTCAGCCTAAAAGTTGAAATGAAAAGCAAACTTATTTTGTATCATTTAACTGAAGGCTATGTAGCCCTACATTTAGGGGTGAGGAGGGGTTTTAAATTAAGGGGCAAATGAAATATTTTTAAACAGATAATATGATAGTCGATTATGGAGTAAGAAGAAGACATGTTGAACACGATGGTGAAAACCATTTTGTCATCGAAAAAGTAGTTCGTCCGGAATCCGACAAAAACCGGAAAGTTTGTTAAAAGTAAAAGTTTTATTTGAAGTTGATTAGATGTTCGATTTAGGGGTAACAAGACATGCTAAACATGATGGTGAAAATTGTTTTTTCGTCGGATAAGTAGTTAGCCTGGAATCCGGCCAAAACCGGAAAGTCTGTTAAAAGTAAAGTCTTATTTGAAGTTGGTTAGATGTTTGATTTAGGGGTAGGAAGCCATGCTGAACAGAGCGGTGAAAACCATTTTCTCGCCGAACAAGTAGTTCGCTCGGAATCCGGCCAAGACTGGAAAGTTTATTAAAAGTAAAAGTTTTATTTGGAGTTGATTAGATGTTCGATTTAGGGGTAAAAAGACATACTTAACACTTATGTGAAAACAATTTTCTGCCCAGACAAGTAGTTCGCTCAAAATCCGGCCAAAACCGAAAATTGTTAAAAGTAAAATTTTTATTTGTAGTTGATTAGATATTCGATTTAGGGGTAAAGAGATGGTGATTCCGTGTATGACAGTCATTTTTTACATAGTTCGACGGGAATCCGGCTGGGGCCGGAAAATTTGTTTTAAGTTGAATTTTTATTTGAAGTTGATTAGATGTTCAATATTGGGGAAAGAAGATACGCTGAGTTCGTTATTTAGCTTTCTTTTTTCGCCGGAAAAGTAGTTCCACAATTCGGCCGAAACCGGAAAATTGGCAGAAGTGGCAGGAAGTTTTCGTCAAAACAGAGATGACTTATAGGTGTAAACACACATGCTGATTCAATATCTGAACTGATTCAATCAGATGATTAATCTGTTTTTGAATTTTAATAGTAAAAATGTTCAAGGAGTCTCGCGAAGACTGGATCTGGCGAAGACAAGACCCAATTGTCTGGATCAAATATTGAATTTTTGGGATCTCATCGAAACCTTTGGTCTTGTTTTAAGTGTTATCAAACTTCTGGCAGTTAGATGCGACCTCAAATTCCATGGCTACGTGAGTATAGGTTCAAAAATAAAGCGACTTAACTTGTCTAAAGTTGTCTGAAGCTATTTAAAGTTGCGTAAAGTTAGTCCTTTAGATATTCGCTTCAAACCGAGAGTCTTAAGGACCCTTACTTAAGTTTATTTATAACTTGTGAGTTGATGTTCTTACAGATGGTAGTAGAAGAAAATGTCCGCCATTTGGCCTCGAGCCTTCTCTCTGCCAAATTGTCTCTTTGTTCTGAATTTAATTTGAAATAAACAGAATTTGAACTTGCACTTGAAGCAATCGTTTAAACGATTAAAGATTTAGAAGAAAATAAATATTCTACGGCATAAAAGATACGCTGTAGTTGTGAACGGGTTGACGTAACGTTACTCACGTGTCAGTCTGAAGAACCTTACGTTGCGCCTTGAAAGCGTAAGTAATGTCCCATGGTAACTGGGAAGAACTTTAAACACTCCGACAAAAAGTTTCGTGGCGAAACATGAAGAGATATTCTGGACCGCCGGTTGAAGCGTGAGGAGTATGACTAATTTCCCGAATAAAGTACCATTTCAGATATGACCAGATGTTCCCGATGAAAAATTTATCTAAAATAGTACTATGAAGTAGTACGAAAAAGTAGCGTGCAGTACTAACTGATGCTACAACATGCTTCTACTTCAAGGCTACCGTGTTACTGCATACTACTATATGCTACTATTGGAAAGACTGGATGCTACTATGGCAAGACAGGATGCTACTGGATACTACTAATTAAGACTGGACCAGTCTGAGGTACAATAAATGATAGTATTCTTTGCTATAACATAGTATTACACGCAACTTTTTAGTACTACAAATTTTTCATCGAGTTGATTTCTTTGCACTTCAGTTGCGGGAGAGGAAATGATTGATCGGAAAGACAGAAAAAGGGCGCAAACTGACGCAGTGACGTAGAGCTACAGTCTATGCATAAAGTAGATACAGAACGGACCATTTGGACTAAAGAGCAACACAGTAAACGTTTGAGATGATACCAGGGACCAATACATTTCCTGTAATGACTCGCCATTCAGGGGGCTTGTCATTTCCTATGCTTCTATGTTGCTATGTTGCCCGAGCCTCACCTAGTTTCCAAAAATTCCGCTTGGATCAAATCTGCGTTCTTGCTCAGATATACAAAATTGCCAGCATGCCACCAGGTACCTAAGCTAGGACAAAAGATCCAGGATACTCTTCCATTACAGAGAAATATTGCTAGTTCAGTACAACGCTGCGAAAAGTTTTGTCTATCTGGATAGTCGGGTATTTTACCCCCGTGGTTATTTCTCGAACTATCAGACGCTCGGTCAAGACCGCATCAGAAATCTATTACTGACAAGCCCCCTGTATGGCGAGTCATTACAGGAAATTTATGGGTCCCTGATGATGCCAAGAAACACAACGTGATCATTTGTGACACTATTGCAATACCCAATTAATATTCATATTTATTATATAGCATCGTCAAAAGGAGTTATATCATAGGCATTCTAGCACTTGCATCGTCTAGACCCCTACCCCCCCCCCCCTCCCACCGACGACCCAAGACGAAGTTACGACTCGATCCGACCGCTGTGTCATCTAGCGGCGCGGGTCGAAAGCTCCCGATATGGGGAGTCTGGGATCTAACCATGGATCTAACACTATTTTATTGTAGCAGGCATATGGAAAATGTGTAGAAAAATCCAAATAATTGTTTGCATTATCGATTTCTTTAAATATTTTTTTTCTTTTTTTTTTTCTTGTGAATTCCCGTCCAAAGAATTAAGGATGTAAATTAGATCAAATAAACAAACGCCGTACAATAAACTGACTTCGTTACAGCTCCGAGACGAAACAATTTCAAACAGTCCGATGATTTCTTCTTCCGACATATTTGAACGTCCATATGGTGATATACTTAGTTGTTTTAATCCTCTTACATGCAACTCGGTCTTCTCGGAGGTTTTAGTGACTATTTTGACCACCACCGGAGATGAATAAATAGTTAATTAGCAATGGCGGTGTTGCTTTCAGGAGTAAATTGTGTTCAAGTAATTTGCGGAGAACGCTGGCTACCGTGAGGATTTCGAGGAAAACTAAGGTAACAGTGTGTTCGTAAAAATCTGACCAATTGAAAATTGATGGTGTCTCGCACCTTCTCGGCCCACATGAACGAAAGACTTTAAAAAGAAAAATGGCTAATTCGATTCACTCTGGGTAGCCTACCCCTCTCCAGCTCAAAACAAGCTCGAGTTCAAGCTGAAAACTCATACGACCTGCATAGTCCTAATACGAATGGGAAGATTGCCAAAAGATCTGGGAAAATGGAGAAGGGTTGAAGAAAGTGTGCTTAGGAAGGACGGAAGGAATTTATTTCTTCACCATTTCTACAACATGTTCAATATATTCTTAAACCAATAGCCTGAATAGCCCGTCTCAATATGTGACAACAGGTCACCTGTGCAAGACGGACCTCAGTTTTTATTTTTTTTTTTGTATACACTTGATGAGATCACTCCAAATCAACTTTCTTCACTCAAGCACCCATAACCTACCCAATTCCCAATTCTCTTCCCAATCCTACCCCAAATCTTCATTTAAAAACCAACTCAATTACCCAACAAATATTTGTTTAATCTATTCTTAAACAATAAATGATTTTCAGACTCCCTAATGCTTGCCGGTAGATTATTCCAAATAATCACACCACTATTTCTAATTATAAATGACGCTCTACAACTCTTACGCTTAGCAAACCAATAGAAAATGATAATGGTCATATTATGTCAAGAAAGTAGCCTACACATATTTGCCAGATAGAATCGTGTAAGCAATAATGGCTAATCCAATTCACTTTGCCCCCCCCCCCCCCCCCCTCCAGCTCAAAACAAGCTCGATCACTATGAAAATTGAGAATCCCCAAGGCCTGGTCCTCATACGAGGAATTGTAACATTCGCAAAAGATCTGGGATAGTAGAGAATGGTTGAAGAGATTTTGCCTAGCAAACCAATAGATTTTGGTAAAGGTTGGTCATATTCTGTCAAGAAAAACAATTGTGTACTCGACAAATTCTTCAGCAAAAATCACTCGGCTCACCCGTGTTCTATAAAAGTTCACTTAACAGGGCTGAAGTGCGAAACTCTAGTTAAAAATCACGAGTCCATTCAAACAGGATGAAAATGCGTTTTCCACTGCTCTGCTATTCCTGAAGAATACTTCAAATTTGAGGTAGATCCATATAAATGAAAATGTTCCAGAAACTGCATATTATCAAGAACTGCACCATAAGTGCCTGCTTTTGATAAACACGTTAAGTTCTGGTACTCGTCTGAGGTTATTTTGTAGTCAAGCATATAGCAACGTTTTGCTTTTGTGTTGTTTGCTCTCTTGAAGAAAGAAAACCACGTCCTCGGTGATTTTCAAATTGCGCAGATAGTCTGAATTTGGTCTTTTCGGGACGCTGCCATTTTCTTGACGTCGTCACGAGACCCTCCTATGATGCCTAGGACACACGATCAGGGTTGGGTGCTCCCGGCTTGAATTTCTGCCTGGATTTCCGTCACTATCATCACTTTCACATAGAAAAAGATGAAATTTTTCAACTTCCTGATGAAAGTGAAGGAATTTCCGCCGGGAAATCATGATCGTGTGTTTTTACCTTGAAAAAGGAAAATTGCTCAACAGAGTCAAAGGAAGTTGGTCTACTCAAATACAAGTTATGAACTGAGTTTCAAGTCGGAATTTGTTTACACCGGAACTCCTTGATCAAGATTAGTAGGGATTTCCCACCGATCGGGTTCCGGAAATAGGATCCGAAGCTGACGGAATACATTTTTGTTTATGGTCAGGTATCCCCAGGGTGCAATACCCAGTTATTTCAAATCGATTAATTTATTCCCGGATGATGTGGTATTGCCTGCTTATGAGAGCCGATTGGCTTCGAAAATACGCCAGCCTCTAATCATCACTGAGAGGTCTCGGTTTTCGATAAGAAATAAAGGTATTGGAGTTTGGAACAAGTTTAAAGACCTTTTTTAACAGGACCGATCAGTGATCACTTTGAAAAAGAAATTAAAACTCATCTGTTGGCTGAATACTGATCATAAAATATGATACGTTCCGTTTATGTTATCCCGGTAAATTCCCAACCCTTAATTATTAATTTTATTTTAGAAAAAAGTTAGCGTTCCTTCAGCTTAGGCCACGACTTGGTATTATTATTTTATTTATTTTAGCGCGTGTAGAGTTTGGCATGGCGTGTTTAAGTGTACGGAATGGAACGAGTCTTTCCTTCTTTTGTATGCGTATTTACAGAGGAACGGCTCATTTATATTATGTACATATAGTCAATACTGTCACGAAGTATTTTCAAAATAAAAGAACCTGAACCTGAACCTGATCTAAAAAATCGGATAAGGAATAGGTAAAATTTTCGATTTTGCATAATTGGTCATTTGTCCCCTTTTGGAATTCACATTTCCTCTTTATTGTATTTAATGGTAGATATTCACTAAAAATATTTCAATCCGTCAGAGAATCACCGTCCTAACAGACGGACTGACTTTAAGATGTCACTGACATTAACGACCCGAGGTCTAAATAGCCGACGTCGTCATTGATCTTCCATCGTCTCCCGAAAATTGGTCGGCACCAATGAAGCTTCTCCAGATTTAGTATCACTTCTGGAAAATGTCAAGTACCCATGATATCTTTTTTTCGGCTGACTCGAAATCGCCCTTTCGTCGCTCAACGGGCCGGAACTAAACGTTCTCGGTCAACACGAATAATTAAAGTGAACACTTCCTTACCTTTTCTATCTGACAAACATTAACACAAGCCAAGATTATCACCTAAATAACAGAAATATGTATCAACACAATGAGTCTGTCAATTCCGCACGCTCATGAATTTTTCAGTGGGTCAAAAACTATACTTATCCAGATTCACCTCTTCTTTTTAAAAGCTGGCTTATTGTTCGGCAGAAATTACAGAAAACCTGTTGAAAGAAACAAAGTGTGCCAAACGTTTTGCAATTTTAGTTTTTATCATCGGCCAGTTAGAATTTCTTTCTTTTTGTCGGACATTGTGATCTCTCCACTAGATGATCGAGCCCTGTTATAATTGGCAATTTGAATTTGTATAGGAGGGGGGGGGGGGGGTATCTGGACATTGCAAATTATATAAAGCTTCCGATTTATAAAACAGTATAATTATGTTCTATTTGGAGATTGTTGCCAATAGGCTTCACCTCGAACTGAAAGATCAGAATATTTCGATGGTTCTATTAATCATCCAATAGGGCCAGAACTATTATTTATTATTGCAATGGTCTAGGAGCGCAAACTGATTAGCAAGATGCGACTGAATCTAAGAACCCTGGTAATCTTGTAATAATAATAATCACAATAGCTTGTATTTCAACTAGAGGCCATATACATAAACAAATAAAAACACAAAAAAAGTTAACAAGCACTAGAACGAGCTAGGGAAACGCGTCCCTGAGGAGCGTTCTCCTCACAGGAAGACAGCTGAAAAGGGAATCAGCGGCATTCCTGACAAGCAAATTCTCAGACAAGAAAATTCTCCGAGCAGAAAATTCTCTGATGAGAGGACGCTTTAGATCGCCTCACTATCTCATTCAGTGTACAGCCCCTTCGGGAGACAAGTTCATGGCTCACGCTACAAATCTTTGGTAGTTTATATAGGCGGCGGGCAACTCGATTGTAGGCAGTTTTGAGTAGTCTTGTAAGGTCCCCTTGGGTAGTTTACCTCTTTGGCAACCCCTTTTGTGTTAGGTACGCGTGTACGGGTTAAGATTGACTGTATCGCACGAGATGGTAGACGCGAAGGCGACCTTACTTGGCGGCTTGGCGGGAAGCCGCCGGATTGAGGGATCGTTTAAGGAGCGTAGGCGATAGCGTTCGGCAAGGCGTATATTTGGTTCTTGCTTTCCTATTTGCTTTGGTGAACAATCAACCCGCTCTCTAAGTCTTAAACCGTAAACTTTCGAGTCGCAAACACATCGCTATTATAATTATACGAGGATACAAAATATAATCGTTAGATAACTGATAGGTGGCGAATCAGAAGAAAGAGGACGAGCAGTAGTAGAATGGTTGTATTGAAGAAGGCATTGATTGGCCAACTGTATCTTAGATAAGAAGAGATGAGTTTGAGCTGAGCAGAGTTAATAATAATGATAATAATAGATTATTGCCCATCATAATGCACAAACGTACAAAAAGATGGAGTCGGTGAGGGCGTCGGAGGAAGATGGATCTAAAGAAATAAACTTACTTTAGTTATACATTTTGAATTCCTATACCAACAAGTGTGCTGGTGAACGGCTAGATTAAAACTCCCGAATCCAGCCCGAAATCTTTCTAGGGATAACTTCTTTTGGGTCTAGGTGACGTCGTCTAGTTTGTCCTTCAGAAAGGCAAACTCCTGATTGGCTGGCTGAAGCCTTATGATGGTGGTGGCTTTCTTCTAACGGTCTTTTGCCATTTCTGCCTTTTGACCGTGTGGAAAGAAACACTGAAGGAATTACTAGGAGCCTCATACCAGGGGAATCAAGGCCATACATAATGTTTTCCATAAAACAATGTCATAGCGACTAGCAAAAATATCGCACAAACCCAAAAGTGTATTGACTGCAGACACAGACGGAGCTTTGACAGTTAGGTCATCAGTATAACTGCAATTGTTAAAGCACATCCCTTGAATACTCTAGCTTAAAGTTTAACTGAACAGGCAACTTATTTTTACATCTTAGATTCAAATACATTGAATTATTACAACACCTATTGGGGATTTTCATTCTGTCCACAGTAGTCTTCAGTAGGGACGTTGGGAATGTGGACGCTTTCCCATGGTGAATCCGTCCACACTTCGCCCGCGAAAATCACATAAACTATCACTATCACTAGCTAGCACTAGTTTTTGGCACTGCAGACTGCAGACACTTCTTTGTTTATTTGATACACAATTTATTTACTCGTTTGCTGCTGGTATTGTTGCCAAATGTTCCAGGCACCATAGAGATATCACAAAAACGGGAAGAGCGGCAAGCACAATGGGATAATAGATTATTTGGAAATATCAGAAAAACAAACTAACGCTTTTTCATCGGGTTTTCAAGATTATTTAAGCGAACAAGTGATGGGTAACTAGACCGTCGTATCCTAGCCCTTTTCGGTTAAACTTTAAGAACAGTGGACCGCCCGAAGGACCGACAGACCAAAAAGTGATCGGTATATGGCACTTGAACGGAGCTGCAAGTGCCACAAAAACGGGAGAAGGGATAAGCAAATAGCGGATCACCGACTTTACAATATATATACAGTCTCAGTAGACGACCTCGCCCCGAACCCAAAGTGGTAATCAGACGCTCAATTTGGGGGTTCGGTAATGCTAATAAGGCACTTTTCAAACACCTTCGATACAGCAGCCTATAACAAGGCGAGTAACATCCGACACGGAAGATTTAGAGATAGGAGATACGTACATCTCAGTCAACTCTTGGTGAACGAAACCACACGCCAAAAACCCTTTCAAGGGACGTATTAGTATACAGGTAAACGCCGACCCATCGTGCTTCAGATGGTTAGCAGTTATCTCGTCCAGACAGCCCGCTCTGCACCCATTAAACCGAGAAAGGACCATGGCAAAAGCCTCGTGTGCTATCAGATGCTTACTAAAAACAAGAAAAGAAGAATAGAGAAAAAATGAGGTGTAATTCTATGATTCATCAAATAAAATTGTGTTGCGAGAGCAACACTTTGGTTTTGTCGTGGTTTTTGTTTGTTTGCTTTTTTCCTAGTGCCCCGATTTGTGCATATTCTTAGAAAGTGGTAAGGGTCTAACAAGTGCGGTTTTTACGGAAAGTCTGGACCTTAGGCCGGCCTGATGAATATGACATTACATTTTGGAAAGCCCCGTAGAACTCTTGCTTGGGGCCAAAAAGGATGGTTTTTGCTTGTAATTGAGCCAGAGCCTACAGTGTGTGAACTCAAGTGGAGTTGTACAGCCTATGTCAGAGAGGACTATCTGAAGTTATGCAGCCAAGCTTTCGTTTCATCAAACCATGTTTCTGCTTTCGAGTGGAAAGCTCCGTTCTAGCAGGTAAGCAGACAAGCACCAGTTTTAAACCGAAGATGGACTAAAATCTATTAAGTGCGAAATATGTTCGACAGTTCCCTGGTCCCACAGCCGATACATCCTCTTTCAGTTATAAATAAAAAAATTACAGAATCACAAAAGTGTAATTTTCTGACGGGTCCGAAAGTGCTGCCATCTATTGTTTTCTAACCGTTTCTGTTCGTGATTTCAGCTGAGTTATCATTCCATTTCTTACACTTGGGAGTGAGGAAGCCTTAAAAGTTCTCCACTAAGTGGAGAACTAGAAAGTTGTCCTACGCCAAAAAAGTCAACTTTTGAACTAATACAAATAGATTTTTTTTTTCAACGGCATTAGGTAGACGTCGATGATTGAGTTTGAGATTGTAACACCGTTCAAGTATCTGGGGTTCACTTCCACGCCTAGACTGGATGATGAGCTCCATGGGAATGCATTTGCCAGATCACTCTGCGCTCGTGCAAAAATTCATTCATCAGATACAATAGGTTGAGGGGTCGACAACTTCAGTAGTGAGGTACACACTGAAACCAAAAATAGACCGATCTCGATCGTGAGACATCTAGGGTACTTTTAAGCAACACTCGGCTGTTAGACCATAATCATCTTCGACGATGAGGGTTTAGCAACATTGGTAGTTGGTGTACCTATTAATCCTAATATTTTTTTCCTGTGTATACAATTTGGTACCATGTCTATCACGGCGAGATGGAGTTTTAGGTAAGAATCGATTGCTAGAAGGGGTTCATGAGGGGCTAGAAATATGTGAAAATTGGTGCACCTTTTTTTTATCACTATAAATCTGACGGTAAGAAAACTAGTCTCCTTGGTTGATTACTGTAACATTAAGTCTTTGAGTGGTTGACAACTTTAGTGGTAGTGTACAAACTCAAACAAAGAATACGCGGAACCCAATTGTGAGACATGTTAGGGACTTGTAACTCTTGTAAGTAATAATCGGCTGTTATACCATAATCGTCTTCGGCGTTGAGAGGTTTCCGACCTTGTTACGGTAACAGATAATATTGATAATGTAAAACAACGACATAGTTTCTAAATAATTAGCACAGGTATGTGTTATGGTATCTATGGTATTTTGATTCTGAAAAGTTACTGATAGTATGTTTTGTTGGTTCCGCATCACTTTTCTGTTGGTGTTGTGTTGGATTTTATGATTTAGTTGTTTGTTGTTTTCGCTGAGGACCGTTTGCCAGAAGTGCAACCGAAATATCCGATTTTAAATTTATCCCTCGCACATCATCCTAGAGGGATAATTAGCTGATCAAGAACACCGAAAATCACGGTTTTCTATTTCTTTTGATAGCTTTGTAATACCAACTAGATTATATATAAAAAATGTACCAGGTTTTCACCGGTCATGATGTCTACGATATAAAAGCATGAAGTTAAATTGGCTGCAAAGTCAATTCTTTTTGTTTTTGTTTACTTGTAGGCAAAAATCGGCTGTTGGAACAGAATCATTTTCGTAGATGAGGGGCTTGTAACTTTGCTAGTTGGTATACCTATTAATCCTATTCTTTGTTTCTGGTGTATTTGAACTGAGAACAATTTGGTAATATGTCTATCACGGGGAGATCTACTTGTAAGTTAGAATCGGTTGCTAGAAGGGGTTTAGGAGGTGATATAAACTAGTGCAAATGTGTGCACGTTTTATTTGATCTCTTTAAATCTGAGGGTAAGAAAATGAATCTATTGTCTATCAGTGTAACTTAGAATTAATTCTTTGAGGGGCTGACAACTTTAGTGGTAGGGTACACACTCAAACAAAGAATATGCGGAACCCAACTGTGAGACAAGTCAGGGACTTGTACCTAACAGTCGGCGATTACACCATAATCATCTTCGGTGATGAAAGGCTTCCGACTTTTCCTAGTATGTCCACCTATTTTGTTTCCGGTGTTTTTGATGATAAGAAAAGTTTGGTTAATATCGTCGTTCAACAATCGGTTGCTAAAGCATTGCCATAAATGATAATTTAAAACAACGACATAGTTTCTAAATAGTTGGCAGAGTGGCATCTATGGTATTTTGATCCTGAAAAGTTACGGATAGCTTTATCATACCAACTAGATTATAAAAACTAATGTTCCAAGTTTTCACCAATCACGATGTCTACGATTGAAAAGGATAAAATTCAACTGGCTGCAAAGTCAATTTAGTCCCTACTTCCGATATTCTGTTTTTTTTTTGTTCAACACTGAGGGATAACCATGTGATTACTGATTGTGTCATAAGTTCAGAAAAATATTCTTCATGGAATGGAACATACCATTTTGGAAACCTTGATTTGGCGACAAATTCAGCATTTAACCGTTAGCGAAGACACAAAACCAAAGTTTTCCTCGCTCAACACTTTAGTCGGTGAATCCGAACAAAGGTTGCTGCAACACTTCACGTTGCCCAGGCAACGTAGGTCTAGTTGATATTCCGATTGTATATTGTATTTAATTTAGTATGATTCCGATTGTGGTTGGACACGAAATAAAAGAAAGGACCTAACGTATGTGGTTAAGAAGTTGATTAGTGGTAAATAAATATTTACGCGATCAGGGAATACACAAGACCCCATCTCCATTGTCTAGATGAAGAATAGTCCAATAAATTTTCTCCAATGGAATTCTTTGGCATTTTTTTTGGCGTGATAGGGTTGCATGGCTTAAGATTATTATCTACTCGTTAGCTTTTATTCCTTAGGATAGAGTAGCTTTAGAGCGAGGCAGCAAAAGTGACTTATCTAAAAGCTCTATTCGTTAGCGATTGTGTCGTAGCATTCATTGGTGGTAAATCAAGGCCACTCAAAGACACGTATCTGAAAGCTTAGTAAGAAAGGAAGAAGAAAGTTGGTCATGGGAAGATTAGGGACCAAATGATGGTGTGAGATAAGTCCAAGATAAGAACGGTCTTGGAAGAAGGGACTGCTAAATATTAACTAGGCATGTATTATTGCTTTCTCACCAATTGCTTGTCCTGCACCATTGCTCACTTACCTCTTGGATATTGTTGGTATTTTACAGGTGCTTGGGTTTTTATTAAATTGATTTCTCATCACTACAGTTTGGATATAGACCTTAGCAAAGCTGTCGCAGTTTTCCGAAAGTGTAGGGTGACCTTCTTGTCTTTTCTTACTAGTTCTGTATTGTTTAAGTATAAATAATAGCCAACTAATATGACGAACAAAATAAATACAATTTACAGTAAATCCTTCTTCAGAGAAAGCAAGCAAACCTCGAAAGAAATTCCCGATTTTACGCATTCCTAGTGGGGTTATAATGTAGTGAGACCCAAAAAGTAACAGTTCACGGCGTTATTACTGTTGTTGAAAATAATAAATTAAAAAAGAAATTGACACTATGTATTTTTTTTCGATATAAAAGGGGCTTTTTGGTAACGCTTGACATCCAGTAATAATAAAGAAATTGATAGAAAAAAATGTCCGGGAAGTTTGATAAAATTAGTTCAAAGTTATTTTAATGACCGTGTAGTTATATACCAAAAAGAAGTGTCAAGGGCTCTGGAAAAATCATGTCCTCATGGTGGAATTTTACCTTTCTTTTTTTGGTTAATTAACAAATGATCTTTTGAATGAGAAAATTGACAAAAATTGTATTATGCAAGCTTACACAGACGATATTTGTGTGATAACAAGTTTAGAAAGTATTTGTCAACTGGAAGAAATAGCTCAGAGTTTTACAAAGTTTGAGCAGTGGGCTGTTAAAAATAAACTTGAATTTGATAAAACAAAACAGAAGCTGTTTTATTCACTAATAAGTACAAATTTCCAAATATTACTCTGATATTTGGTGGTGATATTATTGAAGAGAAAGAAAAGTTAAACATTTGGGCGTTATTTTGGATAGTAAATTATTGTGGACAGGCCATGTTGTTAGTAGAATTAATTCAGCTAAACAATATTCAGCTCGTCTTTTATGTGCGGCAAAACAAGATCGGGCCTAAAACCTTTTGCATTGAGGAAACTGTACAAATCGGTTGTGGAAAGTACAATTTTATATGCTGTTCCAGTTTGGATAACTGCTAAGAAAACGTATTCTGAGAAAACTAAAATCAGCTCAAAGAATTTCGATGTTGGCAATCTCCAAATCTTTTCGCAGTGTACAGTCAGAAGCAAAAACAGCAATTTCTGGTGTGTTACACTGTCAGAAGTTTCATAACAGATTGCGCATAACACTTTCAAGAATAACACCTTTTCACTTAGAAATAAAGTGTTATGAACAATTAAGTTTATACTATTTCGTGCCTAGATCTCCAAAAATACCTTCAATAGGTAAAAATACTACACTGTCAGAAGTTACATAACGACAACAGAAGGATGCGCGGTTTCAACAGATACAACTTTGGGATGTTATCTGTTATTTTTTTATTCGTTCCCATTAGTTTTTTTTACCAATTGAAGGTGTTGTTGGAGATCTAGGCACGAAATAGTGTAAACTTAATTGGTCATAATACTTTATTTCTAAGTGAAAAGGAGTTATTCTTGAAAGTGTTAGACGCTATCTGTTATGAAACTTCTGACAGCGTACCTATTCATATTAGAGCTTTTGAAATGACTGCATAAGATATGCTCGTAAAGTGCACCTTCAAAATTGGCCGATATTTACTCCACCTTCTTTCCCTTTAGTTCAAAGATCATCTCTTCATAGTATTTTTACAGATGAAGTTCTTTCTGAATTGTTTGGACATAGAATTTTGATAATAATTTTATTTTAAACCGTCAGTTTCTAAAATCTAAGTTATATGAAATGTGGTATAGTGATTTTCAAAATTCAATTGGCCATTGGCCAAGCCGTTTCTTTTCAAATACAAATGATTTAATTGCTGCTTCTTCTTTTGAGCCAAGATACCAGCTGACACACTTTGTTATCGGCCATTGTTGTCTTAATAGTTTCCTGCATAGACTTGGTAAAGTTCCTTCTAGCTTTTGCTGTTGTTGCCAAATTCCTGAAACCTGCAGCCATCTTTTATTTGAATGACCTTTTTACTATATCCTAAGAACGTTTTTGTCTTTGTGTCTAACTGAACTAGGTCTTAGCTTTCCGTTTAGTTTGAATTTAGTAGTGAGTAATAAGTATGTTAGAAACCTTGTTATTTTTTTTTTTTTTTTTTTTTTAAACTAGGAGATTAGAAATTTCGTAGTTGGTGATCATTGCTTGTGTAATCATTTTTCTTTATTTGAGATTTTAAGATTAGGTTAGTGTTTTCTTTTTGATCTCATGTAGTTTTTGTTTACTATATAGAGTGAAATACCTTCTTTGGTTTACTCACGAATAAGTACATACATACATGCATACAAAAATGCTGCAAAGCTGCTGCAAAAACAAAAGTTCGCTTTG
The DNA here is from genome assembly GCA_023053575.1 of Branchinecta lynchi. Taxonomy (NCBI): domain Eukaryota; kingdom Metazoa; phylum Arthropoda; class Branchiopoda; order Anostraca; family Branchinectidae; genus Branchinecta; species Branchinecta lynchi. Next base: position 5,601,755 of record JAKZAP010000017.1, read on the forward strand.
TTTCGGGTGGACCGACGAATCTGTTTTCTGAAATAAAACATAAGCTCCTTTTGTGAGACAAATCAGTATATATAATTTTATTAACATTTAAAAATTAATTACTAAAAAAGATGGGCTTCAGTGCTATTCACGCCAGGTAACAAAGCAGCTCAGAATAACGAGGTTAGAATATGCCCTCCCCCCTAAAAGAATAAGTAGTTGAAGACCATCCAAATAATAATTAAATTATTCGAGTCACTCTCACAAGTCTTCAGTTGGCATTCTGAACAACTTTTCGTGGGCCGTTGGACATATTTAATAAACCCTCTTTTATTCATTCTATTTACGGCTAATCAATAAAAAAAAATCAACCATGCGGCCTTCTCGCCATATTATATTTTTGGATAAAATTGTTTTGGACAGGTAGCGGTGAAGGTGCTCAAGCATAAATCACTTTATAACTATATGTCACTTTTCATGTTTTTGAGCTGAAGATTTCTGTGTGGTCTTATTTGTTTGGCAGACAACTGCAATTTTTGAAGATATATATCAGATTTCTTCGTCATCCAATGCTCTGATAGTCTTGTAGTCCTCTTAAAGATTCAATCAAGCGCTTATCGGTCTCGTTCTCCACCACGGGCACACAGTTGCTAAATTCCGGTATGAATCTACCGAAACCACTATTGCGAAGGTCTGATTTAAATTCTAATTTCCGTTTTACGTTCTTTATTAGGTTTTTTGTTGTCTTATTAGTATTGTTGGTAAGAGTTTTTCGAATTTCTGCCCGTGTTTGACCAAGTGCCAGGGGCGTCGCAAGTGCATTTTCGGTGTCGGGGGGGGGGGTGCAGAGCCAAAATTTTACCGAATCTTTTAAAATTTTACCGAATCCTAGAACCAAGAATTCGAGCTTTGAATTATGGAACAGAAAAGATTACGTAGTAAGAGTAACAATAAAAGGCAGCATGAACGACGATAAGCCAACTATTAGGCGGTGTTTTGGCAAAGCCCACATGGGGAATATATTGCCGGGCATGTTTGCAGTAACAGCCACTATCTGTTATAGCCAATAGAAAATTAAATCGAGCGCCGCAGGCGAAAATTTCCAAATTCTATTTTTTTTTGTAGGCTAAAATTTAACTGCTTCTCTTACAAATTCTTTTATTTACCGTTGATGTAATATCGAGACTCTAAGAAGTTCCAGAAACCGGATGGAGCGACGTAACATCAGCAGCAACTGTAGCCTAGTCAATATGCTACCTATGATCATAGTGAGCGAGCAAATTCTAGCTTTTAATGTTTCGAAATCTCAATCCTAAAACTGGCTTAGAAATGACGGGCCAGTCCACAAAGTAGAGAATAATACGAAAAATGCTGCAGGCGGAATTTTCGAAATATTTATGATTAGATATTGTTTTTGGGATCCAAAATAAAAGTAAGGACTATCGATGATATCACAGATCATCACTTTTGTCTGCTGCCAGTGCTTCACTCGGCCTCTTCTGAGTTTCGAGGTTCGTGGTAACTTCCGAATCCTGGCAATTACAACGAATAAGTTACAAAGTCCCAGTTATTATACCGAATAAGTTTAGACCGATAGCATGTTCGGGATTCTGTCTAACTACCGTATCCCGGTTATTATACCAAATTGTTTTGGTGTCGAAAGACTACCGAACATTATTCACATTCGGTATACTTTCATCGAAACTGGAACAAAGTCAGGATTCGTGGTTAACTTCCTAATCCTGGAAACTATACTGAATAAATTACCGAATCCCAATCATGATACCGAATAATTTCGAACCAATAGCTTATTCGGTGAGCTTATTCTCACCAAATTCGTGATAACTACCTAATACTGGCAATTATACCGAATCCCGATCATTATACCGAAGATATTTGTACAGATAGTCTATTTAGGATCCTGTAAAGCTACCGAATCCTCGTAAATCGAAAAAATACCTTACAATTTTAGTAAAATTTTGGGCCGGAGGCCCAAAATTTTACCGAATCTCCAAAAGGTGGGGAGATGATGATGCTATGTCTCCCAGCTGAGAACTGCACAATCTTGTCAAGCGAAGTCTTGACAAACACAGCTAAAATAAAATTGTCTCCCTAAAAGCGTGAACACGTCTGTGAAAGGAAATTTCTAAAAGGCGAACTGGTGGTTGGCTTTGCCATTGAGGATGAAAACAATGGAATTATATCATATTTTCAGTTATGCTTTAAATTCTGTTGCTTATAATAATTAAAAGAAAAGAAAATGATTTATCCCCTGAGGAGAATTATTATTTGACAATTTTTCATCCAGACAACTGGGTCTCCTGTACTCTCGGTCTTCGTCTTATTACATACAAAAATGAGTTTTCCCTCCATAAATCCCCTTAAACAGATCTGGTTGTAATCTTAGCTAGACTGAATATTTAGAATAGGAAATAGTTGCTTAATGGATCTAGTCAAGGGGTCGTATAGGTTGCATTAGACACTTCACCTTTTCCCGTCTGTAAGCCGGCAAAATAAATAGAGATACGTATTGAATATACCAGTAGTTCATAAACCTGGCAAACACCGGAAATCCAAAAGATATTTTCCGAATCCAATAAGTTCAATAAGAATCCCTGCTTCGATGCTTCTGAAACCTTTGGTCTTGTTCTTGCTAGTAGTAATCTATGCCCGAAGTATTTTCAATTTTTCTCTAACAACTATTTTTTGCTAGAGTTCTCCTGGATGCCCATGTGCGATTTGAAGTAATGTATGCGTTCCTAGAGAAGACTTCTATCTTGTTGTATATGTGACGGAAGCTTTCAATGATGGATACACGTTCGTCATTCTTTGTTCCAAGGCTTTTACCACAAAATTTGCAGACCCTTCAAGCTCACTCCCCCTCCCCCCCTGATGGACTGACAAGTTGAGCGTCAGAGCTTTACTCAATCCTGGGCTTGACCCTTTAAAAGCTCAATTTAAATGTGTCGACAAAATAGTAGATTGAACTGTAATGAATGCGGTTGTTCTGCCTTAAATGCTTTGAACCGTTGCATTGTGAAACTCCTTATAGATGACGAGTAAATAGTCCATCAGAATCAAACATAATACGCTCCCATCAGATCGTCAAAAATGGAAGTTCCCAAACCCAAAGTACGTTATGTGGCTCTTTCTAGCGGACACGAACGTCAACGGGCTGACTGAGAACGGAAGACTCTTATGCTGCATCTGCCGACAATAGGCAGGTGTGCCAAGAACATATAATAAGATAGAACCTCTGTCTCCGTATCTCTGCACTATAACTATGCGGAGTCGAGTATATCTGTACTTTTTCCGCTGTGAACGAGCGGGCTAGTGTCACGAACCAGTGTTGGGAACAGCAGTACAATTGTACCATTTTGGTACATTTCAACTCGGCTGGTACAATATGGCACAATCACACTTTTTGTTGGTACATTTCCCAAAGTTGGTACAAAATGGTACAATGACATACTTAAATCAAACACTGTCTGTGATTCTTCGCGAAATATAGTTGCTACACTGTCAGAAGTTTCATAACAGATAGCGTATGACACTTTCAAGAATAACACCTTTTCACTTAGAAATACAGTGTTTTGACCAATTAAGTTTACACTATTTCGTACCTAGATGTCCAACAACACCTTCAAATGGTAAAAATACTAACGGGAACGAAAGAAACATATCAGATAACATCTCAAAGAGTTATCTGTTGAAACCGGGCATCCTTCTGTTGTCGTTATGTAACTTCTGACAATGTAGTATTTTTACTTATTAGAGGTGTTGTTGGAGATCTAGGCAGTATAAACTTAATTGGGCATAACACTTTATTTCTAAATGAAAAGGTGTTATTCTTGAAAGTGTTATGCGCAATCTGATATGAAACTTTTAACAGTGTACTGCCGTTGTTACTCGTTCGGGAACGCGTTTCCGAGTCGCCGCTTTCGCTTGAAGAACTTCTATTTTTTCATATTTTGTTCCATTCTTGGGGCGATTTTTATCGTCTTTTCTTTGAAGCTCGCAGTGTTACTAATTTCCATCCTAGCGGAGAAGCTTTTTTTCTTTTAATAATTTTCCTGAGTCAGTCTTTTATAAGTACTAGCGAGGAGCGGCGCAAAAGCCTTCTGAGATTCTTTCGCTAATCGGACCACTTATTTGTAATCTTTTTGTTTGCCCTTTTTATCTGTTGCGCTACCTGTAGCCTACTGGCGAAAAATCGCGGTGGTGCTAAAGGACGTATCTCCAGCAAAAAACAAATATTTGCAAGAGCTAATTGTCTGAACTAGAAGATGAACAACTATTACCCTTTGGGACCCACCAAAACCTTTGCCCTTGTTGCTTTAGTGACGGAACATTTCTTCAGATAGAGAAACGTGGATTAGCCCGTTGACAGCCCAGTTCACCGACTAAATCCTTTAGTTCACAAAACCAAACAGTATTTTTGATTTCCCGTCCGGTAAATGTATTGTCTTTGTCTTAATCGACCCATTAACCAGATCCGTTAGCTAATTCTTTTCGACCGGAAATACTATCGAGCAATTTAGTTAAATATGTCAATTTCCCGTTTGACCTGTTTCCAGCCGGACTATTTTCCGAGGCTAGAAATTATCTTATTTCCTGTGCTATTCCTCGTCAAAAGGTTTTCCAGTCGGCTTATCGAAAAACACTTCTATAAATAAATTACTTAATCCCTTCACTAAATTCTGAGGTACAAGAATCTACCTAAGAAATCGAAGTTGCTCTTGACCTGAATTGGCCATCCATTTCCATACGTTACTTTTCTCGAGTTTTTCGGTTCTGGAAATAATGATATGATGCCGGAACCACCATTAACTAAGGAAAGTGAATTGAGCGCATGTAATTAATAGGTTTGATAAGGGTTTCCAGAGCTATTAGCGGAATCAGTAGACGAGAAAAAAAGAATTCACTGAATTGGCAAAAAAGAGAGTAAATCTTGGTTTGACGTAAAAGGGATATTTGATCAATCGCCCAAGGGAAAGCGACGAAGAAATTGAGCAGATCCAACTCGACTGGAATGGAAAACTTTAAACTATAGATACCGGAAAATATCTATACAACCATATCTCACCCTACAAAGCATTACACCTCTACCGCCAAGGGTTTAGTCTGCCTCATTTCGATGATCTTGGAGTGAATAGGTTGCAGTTCATATACCCAGAGCGTACAGCGGAAACGAGGAGGGCTGGCTTTAAAGCAAAAGTGTAATCTCATCCTCTTCTTTTGTTTTCTTGAAACCTGAAATGGAATACGGCCAACTCGAAATGCTCGACTCAGCGAACCTTTAACTGAAAAGTCACCGGCGACAGTAGCCACGGGGACGTGTCCCATCGATATGGTGAAACGTTTGTGCAAACATCACCTCCTATTTGTCTTCGGTTCATAGTAAACAGCGATTAGAAGATCACGACGAATCATGAATAGGACATACGAAATCATTGTGGGTTCAACTATTCTACTATAGTGACAAACTGCTGCTCGCGAACTGCTTCGATTCCCTGAGTACTCGGGGAATGTTAGACCAGGGCAATATTCCCCGACTTCGCAGGGAAGATTATCCCTGGGCAAGTAGATTCCCCGATTTGTCGGGGAATGCCAACCAATTGGAGCGTTTAGCTCTGCTACTCTCCTGTGCTCAACTTCTTACAGCAGAGTTTATTAGCGGACTGCAAACTGACGATATTGTGAAGTATGCTACTGAGTTCTTCAGCCCTCAAGCGATTGGAGAAGCAAAGAAACTGTTGTGGCAGAAGATTTACCCTGATGTTCTTGCACCTCGTCGCACTGGACCCAATGCACCCACAAGTAGCTTGATCGACCTGCTGTCTGCCTTTGAGGATTGTGAAGATACAAGCTCGACTCTCCCACAGTTCGTCATCAAGTCACCGGCTGAGGTCCCAAGCGTTCCGGCTAATTCTTTCTCTATCCTGTCTACCAACATGACATCTTGCCTGAATGAAATCAATTTCATCAAATAAGCTATCAGTACCAGCTACAACCAGGATCGGTCCACGGTATGTTATGGCTGTCCTGGGAGATCAAAAGCCATACCTTTACTCAAAACAAGAGAAGTTACGACCAAGTTGTTAAGGTTGTAGTGGACAATGTGCCAGCTCATCTTTCAGATCTATTGGCAAGGAAAGGTCATCTCGATACAATGGAAGGGAACGAGGAAATAACTGAACTACGAACAACAAATCAAAATAGCCGTTGGATTGTCCAAACAAGAGACCCGTCATCTGCTCCTCGCTTAGCCAAAGCACTCGCCGAAACGATGCCTGAAGCCGAGACTCGAATCTTTGAACCGAAGTTCGTTGGCATCATTCGCAGCCTACCGGACAATGTGTCCGCAACCGATATTGCAAGTCTTGTTCCGAACGTAGTGGAAACTTCCCGAATAGGGAGTTCCCCAAGCCTACAAGATAGACTTTGCCGACAAGTCTTCTCTCGACAAAGCCATTGCTGCTGGTGTCCACATAGGGTATGAAGTAGTTAGAATTTCCGAGTTCGTCAGACTGCCAAGACGTTGCAGCAAATGTCAGTCGCCAAAACATCTCAAACAGAGCTGCCCCCTTCCCAACGGAAAAAAAAGGTGTGCTCGATGTTCAGAAGACCATGAGAATTCACGAGCTAATCGTTGTTCGAAACCCCCCAAATGTGCCAACTGTGGTGCGAGCCATGTCTCTTTTAGCTTGCGTTGTCCCGAGCTCCGAAAAGCCGCTGAGAATGCCAGAAAATGATGGGTTCCGAGAAAACACTCAAACTTGGAAGTCTGAACATAAATGTAACGAAGGATAAAGACCTATTGATTGAAGACGTTCTTACCAATAATGATGTCGTTTTTCTACAAGAGTATTTATTGACTGAGGCTTCGTCTAGCTCCCTTCACCGCTCCCAAGATCATTCTATCTTTATCGAGGCAGCAATGAAGACAAATGGAAGACCCTCAGGTGGTCTTGCTACCTTCGTTCGTATCTCTGTTGGCTCTGTCCCGGTTTGCACTTGTTCAGATCACAACATCCTAGCTGCGCAGATCAATGGCACTGTTCTGATAAATGTCTACTTTCCCTGCGAAAGAAAGGACAAAAAATCGCTCGATGCATTTTCGAGCGCTTGCAACAAACTGAAATCTGTCCTTCAAGATTGTACAAAGCAGAAGAAAACCTGGATTTTAGCTAGCGATTTAAACTGCAACTTGCTCATCTATAATACTTGGAGCAGCCTATTCCTGTCAGCACTCCCGACTGGATATATGGTTGTGCCTCAAAACCTTGGGCACACCTATATCCATACCATAGGCGGCACCACGTCCAATCTGGACCACGTCATTGCCTCTGATCCTTCTCTGGTAACTGACATAGTGAATGTTGATGAAGAAAAGATCAACGACGATCATCTCATCTTGACATGCAACATCAACCTACAAGGGGCTTGGATGACCACACAATCCAGTGGGACCTCAAATCGGTAGACGCGACTGGAAGCATGCTAACCATCTCATTTTTTGCCAAAAACTTACCTTTCTCCTGGCTTCGATCAAAATCCCTTTCCACCTACTTGAGACTTCAGTACCTTCCAGAACAACAGAAACTGATCTGAACTGTTACTATCAACAAGTAGTATGGTGTATGCGTAGAGCGGAAGATTTAGCTTCCCGCTTGAGAAAATCCGTCGAGGTACACTGAAACCATTTTGGAACACCAACCTTGAGATAAAAAAGCTAAAAAATTCAGCAAAACATTGGTTGAGAATTTGGATCGCCTGCGACCGGCCTACATCCGGTGCAGTTTCCAAGCTAAAAATATAGACAAAAAGGGAATACAAATCATGTCTAAGGAATAATCGCCTGAATGCAGCCAATGCCCCACACAACAAGAAGGCCTGGGAGAACGTTATTCGCTCGGACAAATGTAATCCGGAGGTATATTCCATCCTCTCTTGTTTGGACTGGATGTCTCACTATACAAGATTGTTTTCTGCCTGCAATGAAAAGGTATCTTCCTTCTTTTCAGTCTACACTGACCGATACTTGTCACCGAGGTTAAAACAAAATGAAATTTTCCCGATTACAATATCTGCCATCCAGAGTGCATTGAAAAACTTGAAGAAAAAGAAGAATCCAGATAGAGATGGCATTTCCCACGAGCAATCAAAGTACGAATTACCAGCTCTTAACAACCACCTCCAGCTATTTTTTCCAGATGATCAGCATCCACCTTACTGGAAAGTTTTCTTCTGGGTACGATTACCCCAGTCTTAAAAAGAGGAAAAGATGCAAATCATTGCAGCTCTTACAGGCCAATTACTGTTTCATGCATCCTCAGCAAAATTTTCGAATACACTTTGGCACCTGAAATTACTTCTAAATATGACATCGGAAGCCTACAGTATGGTTTCATAAAACGAATTGGATGCTCCCATGCCCGTAAGTCACTGATCCAAATTCTAAAGCAAGCATCAGCGAAGAGAGAGACAGTTCATCTTTGTGCGACTGACATCACTGGAGCTTTCGACAACGTTAACCACGTCCAGGCTCTACTGTCTTTGATAGAAAACGGCGTAAATAGGTCGATCATATTGGCCTTAAGATCGTGGTACTCCAAATGCAAGCTGGTAGTTAAATGGCAAGACAGGCTGAGTCACCCTATTACAGTGAAAAAGGGAGTCTCTCATGGCAGGGTCCTATCGCCCCAGATTTTCAAATGTGCGATTGCTGAATGCCTAAGAAAGCTTACGCCAACTTTTAACTTCCGTGGCATCGATGTTACCTACCTGGCCTATGCTGACGACGTCCTCCTTATCAGCCGATCCATGAAGGGCTTTGAAACAAACGTTGCTAGCCTGAACCAATCGCTTGGCGTGATTGGCCTATCAGTCAAAGCTAGTAAATGTCAGTACGTTTGTTTCAACGCTCCTGCTACTCTTCGGAAGACCTCTCTGAATGTTGAAGGCAATGTTCTCATACCGAGGAAACAATTCAAAGGCTTGGTATAACAACTGCGCAAACTATGCGAAAGATTTGCGAGGAAGTAGTTAAATCAGTCGCTAAAGGAATTAGATATGGTTACTGCAAAATTGTGCCGAACCGTTCGAGTTATAGCAGACCTGGGCTTGGGAAGTTATATACTGCCTTTTGTACACCGTATGTTAACTTCCTTGCTGGATTACATACTATACTCAGAAGGAAGGACTATCGACGCATACGCTCGACATACTTCAGATATCTAAGATTTCTTCTCTACCTACCCCGGCGCACACGGAACCGCTACCTGATCCGCCCTTTGTTAATTTCCGACCCATTGTTGACGCTTGAAGCCCTCTCCTCTAATTTGTGTTCTCGGATTGGAAAATTACCTGTCCACGATCCCATCAACGTGATTCTAAATTAGTGAACCTTTATGGAAAATATTTGTTGAGTGTTTTGGGATTATTTTATATTTCTTTTTTATCTTTTTTACTGCACTTACGCCCTTGGGCAGTGCGTCGAATCCCCGACAAACTGGGGAACAATAGCGTGTGGAGTACCGATTCCCAGACAGGGGAACGATAGACACTGCCGGAAACCTCAGTTTGACTCAGAACTGTTTCACGTAAAAAGCTGCCCGTCAGCGTTGTCTAACCGAAAGATTTATCAGCAACTTATGACTGGAGTTGCGGTTTTTATGGCACTTGAGCTTACTCAAGGGCCATATAGCGATTGTAATTTCTGTCCGTCAGTCGGTCTGTCGGTCTGTCGGTCTGTCGGTCCCGGTTTTGCTAGTTCTGGCACTTCCAGATAAGCTAGGACGATGAAACTTGGCAGGCATATGAGGGACCGGACCAGCTCAACTTAAAATTAATCATTTCTTCAATCCGACTTTCCCCGGATCCGGGAGTCCGGAAACTATAAAACAAAAGTGGAGCGAAAAGTAGCAAAAAAAAAGCGCTGCCCGAAGGCGGGAGCGAACCAGGAACCTCTGAGTTGGAAGTCCAACGCTCTACCAACTGAGCCACGAGTCTATGTATGAGAGACCGAATGCGGGAGAGTGCACAAAGTGGATAATCTAAACAAATTACATTGTTAGGATAATGGAACTTGTCAGGAATATTGGATGTATTAGGGAGCGTATGCGGGAGTATATATTGTTAAAAGATTGACGACCTGATTAACCTGGACATAGTCAAGAAACATAAATAATAGTTTGGGCACTTCCACGCAAGCTAGGACGATGAAACTTCGCAGGCATATCAGGGACCCGACCAGACTAAGTTGGAAATAGTCACTTGCCCGATCCGACCATCGTGGGGGAGGGGGCGGAATCCGGAAAATAGGGACATTCATCACTTTCGAACGGGTGATCGGATCTTAATGAAACTTGATATCTGGAAAGATCTCGTGTCTCAGATGTCTCATTTCGAGTCCGGACCGGATCCGATGAATCTTGGGGGTGGGTCTTGAGGGGAGTGGAGGACGGGGAATCCAGAAAAATTTGGAAAAATTGAATATTTTCAGCTTACGAACGGGTCGTCGGATCTTAACGAATTTTGATATATGGAAGGACCTCATGTCTCAGACGCCGGTGACATTGGGGGGAGTTGGAAGGGGAAACCGGAAATCTTGAAAAACGCTCAGAGTGGAGAGATCCGGATGAAACTTGGTAGAAAGAACAAGCACAAGTCCTAGATACCTGACTGACATAACTGGAACGGATCCGCTCACTTTGGGGGAGTTGGGGGGGGGAGTCCTAATTTCTAGTGATCCCGCGAGTTCGATGCTTCCTGATGTGCTAGGACAATGAAAATTGGCAAGCATGCCAAGGACCCGACCAGATTAAATAGGAAATAGTCACTTCCCCGATCCGACCATCTGGGGGGTGGGGGGGGTGGAGGGACGGGGAAGCCAAAATTGAGGTATTTTTAACTTGCGAACGGTTGGTCGGATCTTGATGAAAGTTGATATTTAGCATGACCTCGTGTCTCAGACGTCCCACTTTAAATCCGGACCGGATCCGATGTCACTGGGGGTGGTGAGCTGGTGGAGGGAACCAGAAATCTTGACAAACGCTTAGAGTGCAGCGATCGGGATGGAACGTATTCGGCCACGGTAGGTGGAGATAGAGTGAGTACCGGAAATCGTGTAGCACGTCTAGGGATCAAACAAATGGATTTATTGGGATGAAAGTTTGAACAGTCATGTGCATTTGCTGCAGACAATCGAGACGATGCCGGAACTGCTCAGAAATGAGTGAAACTAAATATCCTATTTCTATTTCCGAACCGCATTTTTGGATGGCGGGTGTACTTTGTGAGGTTCTCATCTACTTTCTTGTACAGCCTACTCGTACAAGTGCCATATGAGCTCGTAGCTCTTGTTCAGTATGACAAGTGCCATTGTTGATGCGTTTGTATCCTTTGTCGCACTGGGCGTTTTTCTTCACGGAGTTAGGTGCCAAACTTGTCACACTGGGTCCGAGAAAAGGTAGCTTTTACGAATATCAACTAAAATGAAACATATTTTCCGGTTATTTTTTAATGAAAACATATTGGTATTCCCAGGGATATTACTTGCGAAGTTTTTACCGAAATTACTGGCAAGGGAAACTCCGGTTAGACAAGCCTATTCGGCAAGTTCCCAGTGTGCAAGTGCAACAGAAGACAAGTTTTCGATTGACAAGTTTTACATAGGTCGAGTAACAAATTTGTTTAGAAGAATTGGTAGTCCCGAAAACTCTACGGGCCAGTCTAAGAAGCTCTTGAGAGGCATCGAGGACGAACGGATAATTTTCCGTTTCGGCCATTTTTGTCCCACGTCCTTCGTCTCGCGAAGATTGTCCCGCTGCTGCGTAGCTGCTTTACAAGGATGATGGTGCTTGGTTCGCGGTGTATGATGATTTTGAGGAGCTGGAAATTGTTTGGGTGGACACGTCCAACTTCCGCATACAATGACCTGTGGTAAGACCTGAGTTTGTGTGTTGGTTCCAGTGGGCGGTGCTGTTGGTCCAGGGACCAGCCATGCGCTCTGAACAAAGCAGCCTCTGTCACCTGCCTTCAAATTTATCGCAATGGGATTTGCCTAACCCTGTATAGTCGCGGTGCCTTTATTGTGATTATACCGCAGAGACTTGCCGTTCCTTAAAATGCCCTTTGCGGGACTGTTGGACTCAGTATTGCCTAAATCGAAGTAACCATGCAGACTAACATGTTTTAATTTGTATTGCAGCTGACTAGAAAACTAATGTATAAAAGTTTTTTCACTTGAAAAATAAAATAAAATAAGAAGTGAAGCGGGTGCCCGTTGATTGACTTTCAGTAGAAAACAAAACTAGACATGAAATAAATGTGACGGATGGCATTTTGATTAGAAACTCTTTACCATTTTCCCTCAAAAAACTTAGGGCAGTCCGGGCTACAGTAGTCCAACATAATTGAAAAAGATTGTAGGATTCACATTCAGCTCGAAGCTGTGGTGGCTCCAGTGATGTCTTTCAATTTTGGTGTCCACTAATGTTTTACATTCGCGGCTGATGCCAATCACTGTGAGAGTTTTCTTGGTACGGAGACACGTCGTCAGCCTATCACCGATCCCCCTTCTTTTAACAACCCTGATTGGTGCCGGCTATGATGGAGTAATCCTTGCTACAGAATGAGTTTCCGGTGTTCAGTATGGCAGATGGTACTGTCGTTCCCTAGATCCCAGATTGCAGCTTTTATCGCTAGTATTGCTGTGCTTGCCGATACTACTGACTTCTCCGTTCCAGAAATATACTATGGTATACTTTCAGTTTCTTGGATCCCGAAGCGTAAGTAACGAAATGTATGACTTTGCAAAGTCTGCCTGTGTGTCCCTTCGTCCGTCTGTTGGCACGATAGTTTTTAAAGGGACTGGGACAATCTGTTCAAACTTGTTGTGAGGGTCAGTTAGGTAAAGGACAAGTCAAGCTCGAATGTGTTACCTCAGACCAATATTTAGGGTGGGGAGGATAGTATCACTTGATAAAGAGAACGGACTATCAATTTTCGATACCATGTTTTTTTACTTGAAAGGTTCATCCAAAAAATTCGGTTTCCTCTAGAAATGTACATTTGTCTGGGCCAGTGGTAGGTAGGAAGACACACTCAATCGTTACTATTCAGTACATTGTGTTCGTAGTCAACTCGTCAAAAGTTGGAATTTTTGGTAGCTAGGGAGAGCTTTGAGAAAAATCTTTCTTTGCGCGAATGCGCAATGTTTGTGCAACTGATTTGATTATTTCGCTGAGCTTTCATCTGCTTCAGTGATATTACGTATTCTCGCTGTGTGGACAGTTTTTTTCTCCTCGTACACTTAGAGCGTGTTCCACCCTTCTAACAATAGTTACTAATAGTTACTATTTCCGTTCCATCCTCACGAAAAGCTACTACGCTCGGGACCGTAGTAAGCGTAGTAACTACGCATGTCTGTAACGTGATTGGTCGGATTCGCCCCTGGCGTGAGATCCTGCTGGAAAATAGAAAATCGTTCCAGCCTTGACGGCGAAAAGCCAGATTCGTGACGTCATGCGTAGTAACTACGGTAAGTAGGATGGAACACACTCTTAGTGTTGTTCTTTGAAACTAGACCTCATTGTCCCTAATTAGCGTGAGACTGTTGAACCTAGTTGGCTGATAAACAAACATTCGGAACGGATGATTCGTTTTGTTTGGATGTCGAAGGTAGCGCTTCTTTGTGATCATCTGTATGGGGCGTGCTTGTAAAGGAATTACAAATATCACCGAATCGATGACAGAAATGAAATTAAATATTGCGACAAGGGAAAGATAAGAAATGCTCAATTTCAGAATAAAAAATAGGTCAAAAAGGACTGATCGGGCCTGAGCAGCTTTCTCCCTAAACAAAACACTGACACATGGCCTAGAGCACAGACGTGAAGGTCCTGGCAAGGTTCAACATTGGAAAATTTGGAATGCAGTCTTTCTTAGAAAGTCGAGGAAGCTATACTTGAAATTTGCAATATTTGAAATAATGGTTCTGGTACGATTTAGATTTTTTTTATCGGAGAATGTCTTAACTCACAAAATATTGCACAAATTCGCTCCGAATTCCACAGTTATTACAAATCCACATCTTTTGTCGTTTCTCGCAATGAAAAATTAATCTAATGATACTAATGTGCGCGTCAGTATTTCTCCGTTTCGATTAACCATAAGATAACATAATTTATTGCACAAACTGCCTGAGGCCAATGGTTAAAAAAAAAAAATCACTCAAACAAAATAATGAAACTGAACTATATGGTAACTCCTAAGGAAAATTTTCTCTGTGGACTGAAGCTACCTTTCGGAACCTTAGCAGTCTCTTCAAATCTTAAAAACCAGAACTTCCAGTAACTTTACCATCCACACTTCATCATTTACTGAAATCACACTCCCACAAATCTCAACCCGCAGGTCATCTAGCTTATGGCATTTAAACATCCGAGGAATCAAACTCTCATTCTCAATACCACGTACGTCGGGCAGCAACAAGGACCAGTAGGCTACGACCTAATCTCTGGTGGGATAATATTCGGACGAAAAGGTTTAGCTCTTTCTTGTTCATGACCATAGATAGTTTTGAATGAACAAAATCCAGCAAGGGTCATTACAGCAAAATAAAGAGTAAAATATATATATAAAATGTAAACACTATGTCTGCTCCATTCAGGGATGTGCAATTTACCCTATGAGCTAGCCATATCCAGAGGAAGCTTCTAAATAGTTTAGTAGCCTGGAAGTATTTTTCCTTCCTTCTCTCGATAATTCACTCACGGGAAAAGGACTCGTACTTTCCTTCTCGCAACCATACATGGAGCATCCAGTTGTAACCTTAGCTCTATCATAGGTAAACCACCCCCCTTACAACTTCCTCATGCGTCTACGCTTTCTGTTATTTTATATTATTACAGTCGAGATGTGTTTTTGCAAGTTTTGGTTTGTCAATCTCAGTCGATAAAGCGGTCCAAAAACCGGTTCCGAAAGGAATTGGCAATCGCCAATCGCCAATTCGGATTGGCAATCGCCAATCCGATTAATTATAATGGCAATACCAAGAGGCAAATCCCCCATAGGACAAGCTTAAAAAGTGGACTTGAGAGAATCAGGAGTTGAGAAACAAAGAAGAAAATCTACTCTAGATAGATCCTTTTTGATTGAGAGAATCAGCATCTTGAAGTGTTTTGCGCAGATCTCGTTTAGATCTGGCTTTTTGACTTGTTCTTTAGCCGACCTGGAACCGCGTGAATATAGACATGTACCCATTGACTAACAGGACTTTCTCTACTAAAAGTGATTTCGGGTTACAGCCCCCCCCCCCCCCTTCCCCGTTCAATGTTGCCGAAAATGTAATACTCACATCATTTATTAATAATTTTGTTTTTTGTTAAAAGAAAACCGTGTTAACCAGGCAATCACTTCGAATGACCTCCCATAAAATCTTTGTCAAAATGAACTTTGTTGTTCGATTAAAATGATGGATGTCTGTGGAATAAGATACTGCAAAGTGGTAAAATAAGCAAGAGAATTTGCCATCTCAGAATCTGTTTTACTGTTTACTGAAAATATCCGTCTTCTGGAGAGTGGCCCTGGACATCATCTTGAACGGCTACCTATCACGAAACAAAAATTTCTAGACAACTTTTCTCGAGACAAGTCAGTCATTTGGCAATAATTCACAAGACAAATTACCGGGAGACTAATTATCACGAGGCAAACCTTACTCATGACCAATTTCCCTGAGACAAATCTGGCACAAAGACACAAAGACTTTCTATATATTTCAGCGACTGAATTTTTATTTCATCTGTACACAAACAAAACTAAACTAAAACACAAACTAGGAAATTAAAAGGTAAACAGATCAAATGCCGGAGAACAGGGACGCCTGATTAAGAAATTCTTAGAGATGTCAGTTGCTGCACTTTTTTCTCAGCCGCGCCACATAGGTTTCCCAATTTTCCAGTTGCTTGACAAATAGCATGTCATCAGCTTCTCTGGTAATGAAAATGTCGAGAATCTTGAAGACGTCTGGGTGGGCTTTTCCTACGTTTGTCTGAGGGCCCGAGTTGGTGTGCTGGTTCCAGTGGCATGGTGCAAGTGGGCCGGGCGACAACCAGGTCTTCCAGAAATATTCTATCATCGGCTCTAGAATTCGGTCTGACGGGGCTGAAGCCTTCACACTGGTATATGCTGGCATGACGAAAGGCAGTGGAACAAACGACAGGGTGATCATCTTACGCAGAAAAACTGGTGAATCTCTGGATCTTCCACATTGATGCTGTTGTCGCTTTTCATCGCTTTATGGACAAGGGCTTGGCCAGAGTGAAAGATACATCCATGGTCATCAATCCCTGTAAATACTGTCTGCATGGCCTTGATCTGTGAAGCTTCGAAGTCGGACCCAAAAGGGGACCCAGGCTTATTCCAAGTTGTCGCTTATTCCAAGCAGTTGAAGAAAACGGGGGTAGTCAAATTGAGACTTGCTTGGTACGAAGACTTAAGCCAATGGTATCATCGTGTTGTGGACTAGTGCCTGGGTGGCTACCAGCTGTTGGGCAGGAGAAGAAAGTTCCGTCGATAAACCAGGCCTGCATAAAATGATCAAGTTTACTAAATGCACTTAAAATGCACCTATTCTACTACCATGCATCTCACATGGGTTCGCGGTCCAAGCAAATCCTTCAATCTGTAGCTGATCGTGGTTACAGTTATTCATAGTCCTCGTTGACGATAATAATAAAAGTTCACGAAAAACCACTTGCTAAGAAATATCGAAAAAAGTCTTATAAACGAAACATACCTGTTCTAGAGCAAGCAGTACAAGCCTAGCCTTTGAGGAGAAGATCACTAGACTTTCAGTACTACTGTCGTCGACTAAAAGGAGGCCTCCATCTTTGGTTGAGGTGTACTGGCTGCCGAACAGGAGATCTTTCCTCTTTTTCGGTAACGCTGGACGCTTTTTGGCAGCATTGCGGTTCAGTAACAAACTCATCGATGCTTAAGTTATGGACAGCGCTGCAGCAGCTTGGCTGGCGTTTGCGGAGACTTCTCGAAGGGCTTCTTTCAGGCCCGTATGTAGGAATTTTGTTCTGGGGGGGGGGGGTGCCTTTCGGGGGGGGGGGGGTTGCCTGCAGGTCGGACAAAAAAGTACAAAAAAGACATAAATCAGAGGGAAAAGCCTATAAAAATTATTATTTGTGTATGTTTCGGGGGGGGGGGGGGGGGTTCAACCCCCTAACCCCCCCCCCCCCCTGGATACGGCCTTGGCTTCTTTGTAGCCTTTGTTGGTAGGAATACTGGTCAAACCGTCGATTTTTCTCTCTCGAACTTTGTCGTTGACAATCGCTGCGGGGTTACATATCTTGTTTGTGGTGAGCCATGGACGTTCAAGTAAACTTGTCATTACATGCTTTCCCTCGTACTGGACAGCCCTTGTCAGAGCATCTTTCTGAGGATTTTGAAAGCAGAAAGAGCCTAGCATGGACTGCAGTCATCATCTTGCAGTTTTCTCCATTTTGAACTGGACTTGGGTTGACATTCTGTTTCCAAAATCAAAACTGACTACTATCCTAACATGCACCATCTACTACAGGCCCGTTTCCAGCATTTTTTTTCGGGGGGGGGGGGGGGGGGGGGGGGGTGCCTTTCGGGGGGGGGGGGGGGGTGCCTGCGGGTCGGACACAAAAGTCATTAATCAGAGAAGCTAATCCCTGAGTTTTTTTTTCTGATTCAAGACAGAAGATATTTTCAGTCCTCAATGCATTTTATTACCAAACAGCTTAAAGCTATAAGAGGTCGTTGAAGCAGTTAAAGATATGCGATGTGTATACAAAGAAGTTAAAACCACAGTTCACTAAGACACTTTACTTTAAACGACCTGAAACAAATGCGGGAATAGATTTGTCAAAAAATTCTGCTGACGAATACATAATTTAGTATAAATAAGTTAGTAAGTAACTATTTCTGACCCGCCATTTTTGAAAGCAGAGTATATAAAATAAAGTAGATGTTGGTTTAATATAGTTTAATATAGCACTAATAAAATGTAGCTGATGTATCCGTTTTGCACCGTAAAAACAAATAAAATAAAATAAGTAAACACAAAAAAAAACCTGATACAATATAGTGTAGAGTACAATAGACTGTAAAACGTTTTGCGCGATTTCGCAGCAGTGTGAACCAAGGGTAAACCAGTCCTGAAACTGAAAAATCGAAGACCAGAAACTATACAACATACCACGCCTTAAAAAATATACTCTACTGTGTAGAAAAGATATCGTTAACAGTAGCGCAAACTGGAAGAGCTTCCTTTTAGTCCGGTCATGGGTTTAGGCAGAAGCTCCGAGCATTCAAAGCGCTGATGCATGACGTAAACGTTAACTGTTTTCGTTAGTGCAAAACGGATACGTCATTTGAATTTTGTTAGAGCTTTTATATGATTCGCTGTCAGCTTGGGCTGAAGAAATATTCATGAAAGCCCTGTTCACAAGTATACTTAGCCAAGCACGGATGCCTAGGCACGTGCTTATAGTCACCGTTCAGACCCATGCCTAGGTAAAAATTTTAGGCCAGGCACGTAGTTCTAGGGTCTAGAACTGGCTACCTAGCTAAGCTTGGGCACGAGCCTAGGCATCTGTGCTTGACTAGGCATTCTTGTGAACGCGGCTTAGTTGTTCCTAGCAACTTCATCTGGTCTTTCAATAAAAACAAACGGAAATGTTTTCTCTCTCTTCCGGAACCCTTCGTAACGCTGAACACGTCAATTTCGCGCTGTCAAATTTCTGAGTAGATTGAAATAGATCTAAAGGGCGTTATCTCTATTCTAACTCTTATTAATTACTTATGTTCTCCCGCCTTACAACGGAAGTGAACAAGACCAAAGGTTTCGGTGGGATCCCAAAAACTGAAAATTTATTGTACTTCTTGATCCGCAATCGAATTTTGTAGATTTTCCGTTAAAGTCCAAAACACGTCAGTGATCCTCGGGAAGGACGAGAAAACGTAGCACTAACGACTCAAATTCAACAACTCTATTATGTGCGGTGGGAGCAGCTGTGATACCGCTTCCGGCTCTTCCATCTGCAAGAAGAGTTAGTCATCAAGAGTGTTTCCTCACCAACGCGCGAATAAGCTTTCGCCATGTATGGATAAAGGGATAGGGTAGGGACTGGTAAGACCACTTGGTTTTTCCGAAAATTGGTCGACTAACTTTATTGAATTGTCAACAAACATTCTTCGAATTCATTCTGCCCTTTTGACCCAGTAAATGCCGGTTGGAACTTTGGAGATAAATAAACTGATCGCATACACTTTTTGTTTATCTTGTGTATCTTCGAAAGCTCCAACAACATGTCTCCTCGACCTATATCGACTATATCAATGGGTTTGAAAATTTCTTCAACGAGAAAATAATTTTTGTATTTGGATTCAGCATACTTCCTTACCCCTAAATTGAGCCTCTAATCAGCTTCGGATTCTTTTCCTTTTCACAAAGTTTCCGTTTTTTCTCGGATTCGAAAAGGCGAACTACTTGTCTGGGTACAAAATAATTTTCAGATTAGCACTCCATTCGTCTATCTCATTACCTTAAAAAAAATTAATTCTGTTTGCCCCTTAATTTGAAACATATCCCCCACTCCTAAAGATACAGCTATGAGGTCCATCCACGAACTTGACCTGTATTTTGACCGAAAGGATCCTCACACCAAGTTTGAGCGATCCCTTCGAGAGTTATCGTGCTAACAGATAGACCGGATTACGGACAACCTTACAATTGCATAGCTATCCTGTCACTTACGTTTTGGGATCCCAATAAAAAGTGGAGCATAAAATGAAATATTAAATTCGTCTGTGACAACCGGTCATGAACAAAATCGGAGGCAGTACCTGGGGACTAAATTGGAACGAAAGTGTGAGAAACACTCCCACTGGTGACGAGACTTCATATAGTTCCGTTTTTGATCGAAGTTTGAAGTCTCGTTTGAAGTTACCTTCAACCTCAAAGGTCTCTGCTTAAACACCGTTTTTGGTCGCCGATCACAGTTCGTGCGCTAGCAAGTTCGAAGCTTGCTTCATTCGTCGGAAACGTCGACCTGGCAAGGATCGCCGGAGTCGTAAAAACACTAATTAAGCAAACGGTGAACTTAGCCGGCGTTCAAAAACGGAAATTAAGCAACCGGCTAAGCGAACGGCGAACAAAACTTCGATCAAAAACTATTGATTCGATTCACGTATTTTCAGGACTAGGACAGGCAATATTTCGAGGTAGCTTTGGCTCACAGAGAAAATTTCCTTTAGTAGTTTTCCTTTAGTGTAGTTTCTTTTTTTCGTTTAAGTACTTTTTCTTTTCTGTTACCATCTATGGTATGGCCTTTGGCTATCTTTGAGAAAGATTTTTTGAGCCCAAGCTGACTTTGAAACATTTATTCAAACAATGCTTACAACGGATACGTCAGCTACGTATAGTCGTAGTCTATTTGTAGTCGGTAGTAGCTTCAGCTATTTATTAGAGGTTTGTTTCCTTACCCGAAGTTAAACGAGAGGATTGACAGCCTGACGAGGACCCTTGCCAAGAAGGGCCGAAAAATCACTGATGAAGGATCGTAGCTGACGTATCCGTTGTAAACATTGTTTGAATATATTGTAAACATTGTTTGAATATATATCTTTGACAATAAATAATTATCATTATTATTAATAAATACTACCTATTTAAAAACTAACTATTTAGGCTACATGGCAAAAGGAGTAAGTGACGGGTCAACAGTCTTCGAGTCATGAAAGGACGATATAACAACATATGTGTACTTTATTCACATGACAAGACAACTTAGCTGTAAATAGCAGAGACGGTGAATAGTAGCAGATAAACGATTCTGTAATCAACTATACTGACGTAACTATTTGAAAGTCACAAGGGCATACGTAAATAAGAAAATATCCGAGCTAATAGTAATGGGTTCACGATTGTCATTTTGGGTAATATCCCTTAGCAATATCCCAAAGTGGGAATATATGTATAGAAAAGAAGGCGGAAATGTGGCGTTAAAAAAAAGAAATGTCTAAGAAAATATATTTAAGGGGCAAATAGCTCACTTCGTTGTGCATGGTGTTCTGAAATTCAAGCAAAAAATTCTCCATGAAAATAGGCATAGCAGCTGCATCGTTTAGCACCGTCTTCGTCATTCGTCTACACATGCAAAGCTCCCGCTCTCAAAGGCCTTCTATATATAGCAACAGATGTTTATCAAATCCTACTTTTTGTCAAGTCATCTAAAGTCCCTTAAAAAGTCACTCGACCGTATAAACAAATAATTAATGTTTGTTGCCAGGAGAAGTTGTATTTTTTCATGGGTGTCTAGCTCCTGGCGATTCATGTTCATCGCGCCTTTTGTCATGCAAAATATCCCTTTGCCAAGGACTGGCACAGTCTTAGAGGAAAAGTGTGAACGAAAAATATAAATTTCTTCGATTCCGCGAAAGCAATTAAGACAAATAAGGAAAACCCTTCATTCTTAACTCTAATCTTTTGTTCAATTTAAATAGTAAGCTCTTACTTAAAATATAAATTTCTTCGATTCCGCGAAAGTAATTAAGACAAATAAGGAAAACCCTTAATTCTTAATTCTAATCTTTTATTCAATTTAAATAGTAAGCTCTTACTTAAAATATGAATTTCTTCGATTCCGCGAAAGCAATTAAGACAAATAAGGAAAACCCTTAATTCTTAATTCTAATCTTTTATTCAATTTAAATAGTAAGCTCTTACTTAAAATATGAATTTCTTTGATTCCGCGAAAGCAATTAAGACAAATAAGGAAAACCCTTAATTCTTAATTCTAATCTTTTATTCAATTTAAATAGTAAGCTCTTACTTAAAATATAAATTTCTTCGATTCCGCGAAAGCAATTAAGACAAATAAGGAAAACCCTTAATTCTTAATTCTAATCTTTTATTCAATTTAAATAGTAAGCTCTTACAAAATTAACGGAAGCTAACGAAACAAAAAAGATGGTTGACAACCAGTAACAATCGTCCTGGTAAAATCACTAAAGCAATTTAGACAAATAAGGAAAACTCTTAATGTTCCATCTTTTGTTCAATTTAAATAGTAAGCTCTTACAAAATTAGTAAGGGAAGCTAGCAAAACAAAAAAGATGGTTGAAAACCAGGAACAATCGTCCTGGTAAGATCCTATTTAGTAAAAATACAAGCATTATTTTTTTTTAAATTGACTTCACAGCACTGGACCTTAAAAAGTTTCATGCAAGAACATTTTTTTTGTTTGGCCGATCGGTATTGTTTGAGAGCTTTAATTGATCAAGAGCTTTAAGCCATATGGCACTTGCAAGGATAGGCAGCCCGTATAACAACTAGGTCTGTGCTAGGTTCAAAGGAAGACCCACCACAGGGCACCCGAAATGTACGATAATCCTATTCACCAAACTCCGTCAAGAAACTTCCATACTGAGTGTGTCAGAAGATTTCCAAGACCCCCAAGACACTTCAGCTGCCCACACAGTTGCGGATCAGGGCAATTGACCTAACACAAATTTTCGTCTTCGAATTGCACATAAATATTTTTTGAATATAGCTCTATGATCAGGAATTCATTTGCAGAGGCGTTACTAGTCGAAGTGTTTGGGGAGGGGCAAGGTATGACTGGCTGGTAATTTTACCGATTGTTTCTGCAGAAAAAACGACTGTTTCCGACGAAAAAATCGGCTGTTTTTACGAAAAGTTGCGCCGCTTCTCACCGACTCGGTTATGTTCTACTGACTGGCCAACAACATTGTGGGGTGGGGGGGGGTCTCTCCTGCCCCCATACATGACGCCCCTGTTCATTTGTAATTGGAGCCCTTGATGAACAATGGTTGGGCCTTCGTGGATCATGAAAATCTGTCGTTTTGCCAAAACTTCTTGTGCACTATGCGGTCAAGATGTGCACGTTGAGGGGGCTAACAGTTCATTTGAAGGCAAAATCATTCAGGCACACTTGACTAAGGCCCTTTTTCAGATTTTTTTGTTTCACAAGTTCATTTTCCAGTCTGAGCAACTTGAGCCTGAAGAGTACCCTTACCAAGAAGGGCCGAAGCATAGCTCTAATACAATTCAGCTGACGTATCCATTTTGCACAGTCAAATATGATTCACAGTCAGCTTGGGCTGAAGAATTGTTCCTGCGTTGATCTTTAAAAAGTAACTGCCAAAAATAGAATACTTGCAGTTGGTAGAAGCTTGAGACTAGCATCACTAGCGACAGATACTGCCCGTACTGAAACTGAATCAGTCGACCAGTGCTTGCTCCGACGATTCCATATTTCGAACACAAAAAAAGATACAACCTCCCATTTATTCACTGTCTGCAGACCACATATTGGCTATAATAGAATTTCTGAAACTCTCCCTTTCAAGGTCCGTTTCCGATGCATGGAAAGCATAGGCAGACAAACTGACCAAGCCCCAGTCCTAACTCATGATCACGTGACCGATATAAGACCAATTCAGACTAACCAACCGAAGGAAAAGCAATCAGTAGGCTATGTGGCATTGGAACCAAATCCCATAAAAAAAAAATGAGTCACCTATTTCGGTTTTTCCTAGGCAAGTGGTGTTTGTCGCAAGTCGAATTGGCCATATTCCCGTTCAGCACCTGCAAGCAGACTAGTTTCTGTTAATCCTCCTAGGCCTCACTGTCAGCACTTGGATCAGACATGGTAAAATAGATCCACTGGTTAGTCACAGGAAAACCTGTCATCTGTGTTCCAGGTAATAGAGGTTTTGCATACGTCCCAGCATCAGAAAGTGAAAGTGACCCACTACCAAGGCCGTATCCAGGGGGTGGGGGGGTGGGTAGGGATTTGAACCCCCCCCCCCCCGAAACATACAAAAATCATCATGTGTATAGGCTTTTCCTGGATACGGGACTGCCCACTACCCTATAGATCCGACTTTTGTACTAGGTCTACCCAAGTGTTGATTATGAGGCAATGGGGACTAGCAGAAACTAGTCCACGAGGAGCGCTGAACTGTAATAAGGCCAATTTCCAAGGGTCGTGTACTTCTGACCATCGCTGGCACTTCGCAGGTTGTAGTCGAGTGTTAAAATCTCTTCAGCCCCAATTAGTAGGCTCCACTCTAGCATACTACTCTCTGATGTCGAACGTCGGCTTGTGGTAGAGAATACTTGGAATTTCACATTGTAGAACGTAAAAATATCGTAATAGTTCGTAACCTTTCATGATGGGAAGATATGCGAGTTTATTTACGTTCTGGTTTTGAACATTCTCAAATTCTGTCTAGAAAATAATCTTTTTTTTTTTTTTTTTTTGTCGGGGGGGGGGGGGGGGAATTCAAATTCGTGTTTCAGAATGGCACTCCATCATATCCTTTTGTTGTCTCCCACCACTGTTATCCACTGCTTTATTTTCATCTTGTACTTCCCTCTCATTGTTAATGGAGGCTGAGATGGGGGGTCGGTCTCCTGGTGACTGATGACCTTGCCTGTTCTGTTTGTGTCACGATTAGTTGTTTAAATGAGCCACCCTTTGTTTAATTAATCGGTTTTGGAATCGTACATGGAAAACTCTTCAAGTGAGTGGGGATTGGCAATCGCTTGGAAATGACCTTGTCTTTCATGTTTTTGACCTTGTCTGTTATGTTGACGCCATGGAAGGAGTGAGTCCCTGCGATGAATGAAGCTTCTCTGTTTGTTTGGATTTAAAATCGTAAGTCGTAAAATAAAGACTTGAAATCTTCTTCTCGCTCGATGTGTATCCTCTACTCTATTCAAATCTGCTAAGAATACAACTGTCTCCTTTTTCATTGTAAATAAAGCCTGAGAGTTGGGGATGGCCGGTAACCCGAATGACCTTTTGTGCCCTTTGTGCCATGAGAACTTTATGAAAGGAGTCTCTCTTCGAACAAGATTTTTGTTATGGAGCTAACGAATCCCCCAATTCGTCCGACCCCTGGAAATGACCTTGCATGCTCTCTTAGAGCGGTAGAACTTAGTTAAAAAAGACTAATTTCTCAGAACCTTGCTCTGAACTCGAAAATTTCCAAGATCTTAAAAACAATTACAGAGTCAATCGGGAGGGGGGGGGGAGACATCACGCTTGTGGTTGACTTGCCCTTGGTAAATGGGGAGCACTTGGGAGTTAATTCAGAAGCATGGTTCGACTTGATTTAGTGGTGAGTCCGCTATATTTGTTTCAAAAACCAAATCGCTGTTCCCACAAAACAACGTCAATACTATCGAACAATTGACGACCAGGCGAAAATTTACGGTAAACAGTTCATTCAGTATCTTTTATTTATGAAAAATGGTGACTAGTGTTAGGATTTTAGACAGTAGTTTCACAATAGCCATTTCTCTGACTCGTTTTCCGCACTTTGACTTAGCTTCTTATGGCAAGACAAATTACCACAAACACAAGCCTTTTCATATTTTGCAACTTTGATTTAAAAAAAAAAAAAAAGGAAGCCAGCAATCAACTTGAAAACTTGTCTCCCTCGGTTTTAGTTTTCTCCATGGCAACCCAGCCTCATAGCAAGAAACAAAATATGCGTTTTCTCAGTTCACCTCTGTTCCTGCCAACTGAAGCTAATTAATTTGCCTGGGCAAACTATTGATTAGAATCAACACTAATACTTCAGATAATTATTCAAATAATTAAAATAATTCCTGGTAATTTTATCCTCGGTTCACGGGTCTGAAAGGCCACGTAGGAGCCTTTTCGTCCCTATCCTTCCAGTTCAGGGGTAACTGGATTGCCATTATTGGTGGTTGTCTGAAACGAAAGGGTATTACGTTTATTTTTTAAACCCGAGGCCGTTGGCTGTCAAACCGATGAAAAATTTGCGATAATTCGGCGGATGAACCTGTGCTAAAAAGTAGCATCCAGTGGTAACCAGTGGCGTCCTGAATGGGGAGGGGGGGCGCAGCCCCCCTCCCCTCCCTACGTTTTCGGCATTCGGTCAAATTTTCGTCGAAGGCTGTTTTATACCCACGATTCCAAATTAGGCGATTTAACGTGTTTATTGGTTCCCATTCTTTATCGAATTTGGTAATTAATCCAACTTTTGTTCAGTCCGAGTCGATTTCACCGCATTCGGTACGTTTCTACTTAAATTATGTGATTTAATGTATTTATTTGGTCACATTCGTTAGCGAATTCGTTTGTTTACCGGACTTTTCCCAAGTCCGTATCTGTTCTATCGCAATCGGTCAGTCCACTTCATAATTCGGTCATTAATCAGATTCATTTGGTTCTGATTCGTGACCGAATTCGACAATCCATCAAACTTTTGTTCAGTCCGAGTCGATTTCACCGCATTCGGTAGGCCTACGTCCCTAGGCCTACGTCCCTACGTAAATTCGGTGATTTAACGTATTTGGTAGGTCTCATTCGTTAGCGAATTCGGTTGTTCACCGGACTTTTCTCAAGTCCACATCTAATCCGTTTCATAATTCGGTGATTAATCAGATTCATTTGGTTCTAATTCGTTACCCAATTCGGTAATTCACCTGATGTTTGTTTGGTCCGCATCTATTACCAGACTTGCATACCACATTCGGTTTGTATGGCACTTGAGCTTACTCAAGTGCCATATAGCGATCCTAATGTCTGTCTGTTTGTCGATCTGTAAGTCTGTCGGTCTATACGCATTTTGCTAGTTTGGGCACTTCCACATGACCTGGGACGATAAAACTTGGCACGCATATCAGGGACCCAACCGGATTAACTTGGAAACAATGACTTCCCCGATCCGACCATAAATGGGCGAGTGGCAACATGGGGAATCCGGAAATTAGTAACATCCATAACTTTGGAACGGATAATCGGGCGTGCAGTAAACTTGACAGGTATCAAGAACAAATGTCTTGGATGTTCGTTGTCAAATTCTGATCGGATCCGATAACTGGTGGGGGCTGAAGGGCTGGAGAACTTGAAATGAATTTTCTAGTTTTCGTCAAATCCCTACCCCTTTCTTCGCACTTGTATAGCTGTGCTCGTGGTTGAGTCATTCTTTGTTAGAATTCGTTCGGAGAGAAATAGATCAATTGAAGGTCGAAGGGGTTGGCAAAATATGTTGTTGAACCTTAGTAGGGGTTGATGTAGACTAGGGGTGCTAGGATGGTGAAACTTGGCAGGCGTATCAGGGACCCGACCAAACCAACCTGGAAATAATCAGTTTCCCGATCCGACCATTTAGGGGAAGTGGAGGGTGGGGGAATCCGGAAATTTGAGTGGTGTGTAACTTTCGAACGGGTGATCGGATTGAAATGAAACTTAATTCCTGAATAAACGACATATCTTTGATCTTCCCTTTGAAGTCCGAACTGGATTCGACAGCTATGGATGAGTTGGGGGGGGGGACCGGAAATCCCGAGAAACGGTTAGAATGGAGGGATCGGAGTGAAACTTGCTGGGAATAACCAGCATTTACTCGATCCGATAGTCGTCAGGGAGTAGAGGAAGGGGGAATCCGGAATATTGAGTCATATGTAACTTTGGAACGGGTGATCGGATTTGAGTGAAATTTTGTAATTGAACAGAGGACATGTCTCTGATGATCTTTTGCATGTCCGGACCGGATCCGACAACAACTGGGGGGAGGGGGGATATGTGACCGGCTTAGACTGGAGAGATAGGGATGGAACTTTATGGGAATAACTAACAGATGCTCCGGATAAATCATTTACAGAACCGGATTGCCTCAAGTGACTATGGGGGGAGTCCGGAATTCCGGTGATCGCGAGTAAAGGTACTTCCAAATGTGCTAGGACGATGAAACTTGGCTGGACTATTAGAAATTTGACAAGATTGGCTTAGAATTCGCCACTTTCCAAATCCTACCATTCCTTAAAGTACCAACCCTGACCGCAAATTAAGAAAAATACTTTTAATCAAAATCTGTATTTTCATGATCTCTTCCATGAGCTCATTACCATTTTTGCCTCAAGGGTTTTGCTTAGAAACAAGGTTCTAGCTCCCTTAAAGTGCGCATCTTCACCGCAAGGTCGAAAAGTACTTTTTATCAAACGATACATCTCAACCCATTATCATTTGTGCCACAAGGGCTCTACTTTTGTCCAAACTGTATATATTAATGATCCCTAAGAACCTGCTATCGTTTCTGCCTGAAGGGTTTTGCTTACAGAGGCATTTGTAGCGCCTTTAAAACTGGAAATTATGCAGCAAAAATTTAAAGAAGAAACGTACTTGAAATTTGTTTATTAATATAGTTTATTTATTGTTATCAGATAATTAATATTGACCTGTCGAGTTGATTGATAGTGCTTGCAGTGTCTTTATTTGTATTGACATATCCAGAGCTATTTTTATGTATTTAAAATCATTAATCATAAAATCATTTCATTTCATTTCATTTTATAAATGTCGAAACCATATTGAAGACCATTGAACCACCCAACGAAGAAGAGGAGCTCTAGAAATGCAGTAAATGCTAAAAAAAATACAGTACTTTTTACTTACTAGTCTAAAATAAAATAATATTCGACTCTGTACAAAACTCCCAAACAAAAACCTCCCGCAAACATTTTGCCTACTCTTGCAAGTGCCATATGAGCTTTCAGCTCTTGTTTTAAGTTGTTCTCCCAAGAGTCTTATTCCATTCCCAAATTCGGTCGTTATACCGCTCCCGATCTGCTCCTTATTTTTTTCGTTAATTTTTCGGTATAACTTATACTTCTAATGATTGCAGAACTTCAGGAATAAGCACATCTCCTGACGTGAAAACTAGCTTATTTTTGTTTGCTGTAAATTCAGAAGAAATGTACTTTACATCCTATTTAACCCTGGATGAAACCTTTTTTCGCCAGGCAACTCTGTGGTTTGAACATGAGTGACTTTGAACATGAGTGTTTCCAGAGAATTTCGCCTGCGGCACATTTAGCAGTCTTCACTATTTAGAAGAAGGGTACGTCATTTAGTTGGCGTTTGAGGCTTGGAATTTTGAGGTGCTTGAACCACGTTTAAAGCTAGATTTTGCCAGAAAAAAAGGCGGATTCAAAAATTTTTGACTGCGGGGCTTTAATTTTCTCTGGGTTCAGCCGTTCACGACTTTGTGCTTGGCAGCAACTGCGTTTTTGTCGGCTCATTTCCAAGTCCTGTTCGCAAAACTGGACGTCCCCCAAAGGTAAAAGGCTAGAGACGGCGTATTTTCTCTTTAGACTTGATTTCGTACATACTATCAAGAACAAATAACGAGTAAGACAATGGTCTCTCGTCCATCCACCGACTAAAAATGTTCCGACAACAATGAGCGGAGGTGGAACCATTTGGTCGCCCGTGTATACTAGTTGGTCTCCGACTCTCCGCCGTTACACACTTGAAGTCATTTACGAAGAAAACAACATAGCCACTAGCGAGGCGGATGTTCTGGCCTGTTCACACGGGAAGGAAACAGCGTTGATTTTGTTTGAGTAGACGCTGGCGTCTGATTAGTGAATATTAGTGATGCGAAAACCAAAAAGTGAACTTGACGATGGTCATTCATAATCGCTTTTGTTACACCATGACCATAGGGATGAAGATTGAAATCCCTTGTGACATTCCTTTTTATGTCTCTCGGGAGAACCATACAATGCTAACCGGGATTTGAAGCAAACTCACTGAAGTCATGACCCATTGAGTTTCAACATCTGTAGTATTAACTTTGTCAGACGAGTGTAAACTAAGAGTAACGTAATTAAGGCTTTCGAGGATTACTGAAATTACCGAAATGGTAGAATAGCATGGAATAGTCAAAATAATACCAGTAGGTGAGTGTATATTTTGTGTTTTTTCTTCTTTTTTTCCCAAATGTATAATTGTATACATTTCGATTTAGTGAGTTAGATTTCGATTCAGTAGTTAATCGAAAGACGAAAGTTCACCTCAACTTGGTCTATCTCGTTTGTCTTTTAGTTCACTACTTACAAATAATTCGATGTCAACGGTGTATTTTCCCATCAAAGAAAGTCTTTGGTTTTCGTACTGAGGCCTTGCCACATGGGTTCTAGTTTGTCTAGGACCCACATGGAAGTCCCAGTTTTTTTTTTTAAATTCAATTCAAAATTTTTTCTGGTTAGTTTGTCAGAGTAGAAGCCTATTCCATCTGCGTAATATTTGTTCATTTCCACTTAGCCTATTAAACCTGAAACACGGCCTTTTTTTTTTAAAGAATCTGCCTGTTTTCATCTGATATTCTCATATGAGAGCAAATACCTGGAATGAAATTTATCTCTTCTTGTTCTGGATATTGACACCACTTAATTGAACTGACCCCGAAAAGATACAATTTACGTTACCATATATCTTACGTTACCTGTATACGGCCTTCGGGTTTTTCAATAAGATATATATACAGTTTTTCGTACTTTTAACTAAATTTGACGCATTTGTAAAATCTGCTTTGCATCAAATGACAGTTTCTGTATATTTTGATATTCTTAGGAATTTTCTTGTCAACCCCCGAAAGCTTGTCTTAATCAATGAGCCGGCAACCGCTGTTTCAGCGCCCGCCCAGCCCAGATTCGACCACGGTATGGAGAGATGGAGGGAGTACCGGAAATCGTGTAGCACGTCTAGGGATCAAACGACTGAATTTATTGTGCTGAAACTTGGAAGTTTGAACAGCCATGTGCATATGCTAAAGATAATCGAGACGATGCCAGTACTGCTCAGAAGTGAGTGAAACTAAATATCCTATTTTTATTTCCGAACCGCATTTTTGGATGGCGGGTGTATGTTGTGATATTCTCATCTACTTTCTTGTATGCCTACTCGTAATAAGTGCCATATGAGCTCGTAGCTCTTGTTCTTTCGGGATGATTTCAAAAAGTGTAATTTCGACAATAGTCGTTTCTGGAGAGCAACCGTGTATCAGTGACCAGGGTAACTGAAAAAAACGACTAATTGCAGATTTAAATACCGTGGTAACATACACCACGGTATCTGCAAGAACGCAACTATGGTTATCTTCCGGAGAATTTATACTGGAATTCAGGCAGTTCTTTCTCTAAACCTTATAAATTTTCTAGGCATCAGTGCGAAGTTTGGACAGAGGCAAAAAACTAGGTCTTGTCATTTTGTTGACTAATTCTCGAATGTGTTTGCTTTCTGAAATTAGCTCCCACTCATCCTTCTTTCATATTTGACCTCTTAAAACACATTTGTGGCCGCTTTTGCGGGATGAAGTTCAAACAATTGTGATTGACTGACTGTTTGAACAGTCGAAAATGTAAACTGCTACCGTTTTGATTGACGTCTTATTGTACACACTAACTTTGGAAAGAGTGTAAATGCCAACCATTTCTGCATCACTCATTTTCTGCTTAAGTATAAACAGACATCTCACCTTTATTGCATTAAGAAGTGTTCCGCTGAAAGCTAAGTAGATCCAGGGGTTTGTGCAAGAGTTCAGAGATGCGAGAAGCTGAATTATGACGACGACAGCGCTGATGTTGTAAGCTGAAATTCGGTTCTTTTTAACGTACCATAATTCTTTCATCAGAAACTAAAAATAGTATTGTTAGTGTCAACATCAAACTATGAATCACTGATGTAGATCATTCAAATATAACAGAAAATCAGAAACTACAGCGTTGAAATCAAATTCTTAGTACAAATAAAACACAAATGCCTAATCTTATTCTTGAATGAGTGTCGGTAGTAGAAAGAGAGAGAAGGATTGTTTTTTATAGCACTTACAGCTTCGCTCAAGTGCCATAACGACAAGGCTTTTCGGTCTGTCGGTCTCTTAGGTCACTGTTCGCGAGTTAGGACTTCCAGAAGTGCTAGGACGATGAAACTTAATTGGCAGTCATTTTAGGACCGAACCCAACTAGCTTGGAAATAGTTACTTCCCTGACCTGACCACCGTGGGGGAGTGGAGAGAGGGAGAATCCAGAATATTGACGTAAGTTTAACTTTTGAACGGGGAATCGGATCATAGCGAAACTTGATATTTGAGAAGACCTCTTAGATGTCACACTCCAAGTCCGGGACGGAGCTGGTTACTTTGGGAGGAGTTGGAGGGGGGAGGGACCGGAAAACGTGGCGATATGTTTAGACTGGACGTATAGGATGAAATTTGGTGTAAGAACAAGCACAGGTCATAAATACATAGTCGACAAGACTGGAACAGATCCGAGTACTGTGGGGTCTAGAAGAAAGGGTTCCGAAATTCCAATGATCCCGAGTTAAGATGCTTACAGATGTGCTAGGACGATGGAACTTGGCAGGCATATCAGGGACTCGACAATTTATATTTAAGAGCAGACCATCGTGGGGTTGTGGGGGTGGAGAGAGATTGAATCATCAGGAATCTTGAGTTATTTCTAACTTTTGAAAGAGTGATCGGATCTTAATTAAACGTGATTTTTGAAAGCCCTCATGTCACTCATGTCACCCTTAGAGTGTAGCAATTGAATGACACTTGGTGGGAAGAACAAGCATAAGCCCTCGATACATCAGTGACAGAACGGACCAGGTTCGGGCACTCGGGGGGAGTTGGAGGGGGGCAGAATTCTGATGATCGCGATTTAAGGTTCTTTCAGATGCGTAAGGACGATGAAACTTGGCTTGAACTCAAGAGACTTGACAAGATTGGCTGAAAATTTTCACTTCCCGAATCAATCCATCCCTAAAAGTACTTGTCTTAACCGCCAAGTGAAAATACTTTCAAACAAACTTACATTTTCGTGATGCCCATGAGTCCATGCTAATCTTTGCCTCAAGGGTTTTGCTTAGAAGTGAATTTCTAGCATCCTTAAAGTGCGCATCTTAAGTGAAAAGTAAAAAAAAAAAACTTTTCACGAAACCATGTATATTCATGATCCTAAAGGGCCCGGGATCATTTTTGTCTTGAGGGTTTTGATTACAGATGAAATTCTAGCACCCTTAAATTGCGCATCATCATAGCCAAGTGCAAAAATAAAATATTTTTTACCAAACGATACAGTCTCTTGATTTCCAATGGTCCATCCTCATTCTTATTTCAAGGGTTTTGCTTTCAAATGATCACCCACAACCCACGGGTTGTCAAATTTTTACTTTCATCCTCTTATGCAGCCTTGCAAGATGTAAGTACCATATGAGCCTCTAGCTCTTGTTATTGAAATATACATTAGATTTTGAAAAAAAAGTAGAAGAACAACATTATATAGAGTATTAAAGGTTTGTATGATGTTATTTAAAGAAAATAAGAAAAACAATTAGATAAGTAGTAAAGAAGTAAAGTTTTAAAAGTAAAAATGGAATGCTATCAAACTTCGACAACTAAGTGGAGGAGGAGGCATATATAAAATAAACAAAAGAAAAGGAAAACAATTAACTACGCGGTGGATGTAGAAAACACATACAAAGAAACAAAAAAAAAACACTAAAAGGGCCAACAAAACCTTCTGTTATACCTAAATGGCAAGCCTTAGCATAGCGGATAACCCAATCGTCGTGTGCGAGCCTTGCTTCGATTGTATAACTGCCACAAACCATGAAGTTTTGCGGTAGAATTTCTGTGCAGGGAAACGCCGGTAACCCTCGCCCCCAACCATCCGGTGGCACCACGTAGACTTGAACCTGTGACCCTTCACTTGTGAGTTCAGCGTGCTAACCAGTTGGCCAGGGCGGAGAGGCACCTTGCCCGTGAGGTTGTTCCTTGACTAATTTAACCAAGCCCACCGAGGCCGCTGATTGGCTGTTGGCTTCCAAATGGGGAGGAGTCAAGGGATGATAAGTGACAGTTTGTAGCTAAGCCCCGCCCTGTGGCAGGAGCTACGACTAACTCTTCGTGCCGCTGAAGGCTCGCTGTGTGCCTACAAATTTCTGCTCGGAAGAAAACTGCCAAAAAAGCATCTGCTGTCTTTTTTGTTACCGTCATGATATCGGAAAATTCAGCAGGTGCTTTTTGGCATTTCCTCGGCTCTTCCTGGCAATGCATGTTCTGCAGAACCTTTCATGTATAACGTTTGACCGACAGCAGATTGTAACCTAGGTGTTCTCTGTTGAGTGTGGTATATTGTAATGTAATGTTTATTTTTCACCCATCGTACAGGAAAGAGAAAATGATGGAGTATAAAAAAGAAAGAAAGTGGAAAAAGCACAGAAAAAATATCACACAAGAAAGAAAAACAAAAAGGCAACTTGCAGAGGGAAAATCACAGTTATAAATCACAAAATAAAAAAAAAAAATCCCGTGCATCTTTTTGCTGTCTGTTAAGTTCTGAAAGTGTAGCGAAGATCCGGAAACGTCAGCAAAACAAATGTTTGTGATTGGTTTATAGATAAGATAAGATAAGATTTATTCCACTAAAAGCACAGAAGCCATGGGAAAAAAATAAATACAAACAAAAATAAAAAACACAAACCAAATAAATGCTAACTATTTTACATATTCCTTTACAGGAATCTTCCTCTTTGGTTCATCGAGACCGAAAGGAATCTTCCCAACTTTTCAATATCACCAAATATAGATTTGAGTCAATTTTGAGGATTCATTTGGATGACATTTCTTGTTCTTCCCTTACAGCACGAACGTGTTTCGGACTGAGTCTAGAGTGCGACTACTTCTTCGTATGAGCTTCCACTCTTTGGCTTTCACAAGAATGTAACCTACCGTTTTCCGGTGGTGCGTAGACCAGGAACAGCTGAACGACGCAATAGGGCGCCCAGCAGGCGATGCAGCAGAGAACGATCACGAAAGACATTTTAATCGTCTTCACTTTCGCTCGAGTGATTCTGTTGCTGTTAGAACGACGGAGAAGCATTGGGCGCGACGTGATACTTTTGTCGTCCGGCCAGTTGCGTTGTGTCCAGTGCCTCTTAACGGTCCTAAAAAGAGAAGAGGAGGTCTATCAACGCCTTCAAAAATTTCCTGGACAGTCTGTACATTGACAAAAATTTACTCCGAAAAGTGTTGTGTACAGACACTGTACACTATCAAAAGTTTCATAAGATGTAACACAAGGATAAGCAGTTGCAATAGACAACACTTGGGATGTAATTACCTTACATTAATTAACTTAACACTTCGGGGCGAACTAAGATCAATCTTGATCGGATGAATCGCTTACATTCCTTTGCCCGACAAATGTTTGCAGACTTTGATTTCTTGCGTGTAAAAGAACCCGGTTTGCCGACGTGTAGACTGACGCCCAGTAAATATAACAAATTTCCTTTCTTCTGTGTTGATTTTGTCATGATTTTGTTGTGATCTTTTATGATTTTGAAAATGTTACGCATCAAAGTTATACATAACAGCATTGCTAGGAAGAGACAAAAAACCGCGAAAAAGCCACATCTGACTTTTTTTTGTATTGTCGTCATGAAGTCGAAAAAGTCAGCAGATACTTTTTCGATGGTTTTGAGGGGACAGCTTTTTCTACTTGCCAAGTTGTATTCAAATCCGATCGCCAATTTCTTATCGCTTTCCGCCAAAATGCCCCAGAAAGGTGCCAGATGTAAGATATGGGGCAGTGCAACGGCATTGTAAATCCTTCCCCGAAGCGGAACAGATGGAACAGAACCTGGAAGTATCCTGACTCGCAATTACCGGAAACCGGAATCCGGTCGCCAATTCAAAAGTTCTGGATGCTCGGTCCTTCGATTCACGGGTAACCCGAAGGGGGGGGCTAGGGGGGTGATTCAACCCCCTTCCCTGCCTTTTGCTAAGTCGTATCAGTCGTTTATTTTGATCTCTCGGAGGTTCGGGACATTCTTTTAATCAAAAACAATCCGAGTCGTTTATAAAAATAAATTAATTTTGGCTCTGCCCAGATACAGTCGTAAACTCGGCTTAACCGAGTGTTTTAATCCAGGTTTCATAACCCGGATAGGTTGAAATCATGATTCATGGTGGCCAGAGTCGTTACTAGCCAAAATGTTTGGGGGTGGTGGCAAGGTATTTACCGACTGGCTGGTAAATTTTACCGACTGTTCTTAGCAGGAAAACGACTGATTTGACGAAAAATTGACTGATGTTTAAAAAAAAATCCTAGAAAAAAATCGACTGTATTTAAGAAAATTCGTGACGCTTCGCGCCGACTCGGCTTATTTTTTACCGACAGACTAACAACATTGGGGGGGGGCCACCCCAGACGTGACGCCCCTTATGGTGGCAGCAATTCGGCTACCTGGTCTACTCCTACGTGATTTGTACTACCTCGCTTACGTCTTTCAGATTTTAGCCTGTCAAAGGTCAAAATTACAACTGGTTAGTTGTTAAACATAAGTCCTTATAGACCAAAAGCGAGAGACAAGGTTCTGTGCGTAGATTGTTGGTCAAACCTTGAGTACAAGTGGAAAAAGAAGGCATGGAATTTTTAAACATAATGGAAAAGCCATCAGGATTCGAATGACAAGAGACCCGCGAAACAAGTCTGCCCAGAACAGTAGAAAGATGTCGATTACAAAGCGAGGGTGAGGTGGGCATAACGCTTGAAAAGGACAAGGAAGATTTTACTATGCATCCGAAATTTGTTTCCCAGGACAGTAGGAGTCCTACAGACGCTGGAATAGCTCGTCCTTGCCGGGAGATAAATTTCTGGCATCTATGCTAGTGTTAAAGCACATCTGAAAAGCCTTCGTAAAATTCCACAGCCTCCTTATACAACTCGAAAATGATCTCTTTTATTTTTAAGTTATCCTAAAAGCGAACTTCTCGTTCTTCAATTGCTGTGTATAGCATCTTCTGTCGCGTATTGAGACTCGGACCTAATTTGGTGGCAAGGTCGTAGATGAAGATTGAGGCAGATAAAAACCTTTCAGATGTGCTTGAATATGCTGCATGGGGGAAAGATGTAGTGTTCCTATCTGGCGAAAGACGAAAGTTGGTTTCGTCAACGAATCGGTGTTTGTTTTTACACAGAAGGAATCAGTTCTGCAAACAGTTTGAAGTTGCAGTTTTTCGGATGATATTCACCGTATGTTGATGTACTTTTATTTTCGTCATGAAAGCATAGTATGTCAAATGGACAAATAAAACGGTATACTATACTTTCATAATGAAACAAAAGTATATCAAAACTAAAGTCGCGCCGGCGAACCGTCGTCTTCTTAAATATACAAAGTCAACTCCGAATCTGTGAACTCCTGTCGGGTGAAATACCAGAAGTTTGTTACGTCCGTAAATCCTTTAAACAAAAATTAAATGCACTGGCAAACCTGTTTACCTCATTTTGTTTCTGAGTAAACGTGTTTTTACAGTGAAAATTACTTTTTTTGCTATTAATTCGGAACAAATCTACTTTGTGTCTACTTTGTTTTCTATAGCCACCATTGTTTGTCACTTTTTCGACGGAAAGATTGTGATTTCATAGCTGTATTCTTTCCTTTTCAATGGAACCGTAAAAAGACGCTCTGCTCATCGGCGTTTCACGAAATTTTGGCTGTGGTGCATTGCATAGTATTCTCTATTTAGAATTTACTTAGCGATTAGGCTTGGAATTTCTTAGATTCGAAACACATTAAAGGCGTAGTAATTAGATAAATCTTGCCAGACGAAGGCAGATTAAAAAAATTCGCCTGCGGCACTTGCTTTAATTTGCCCAGGGTGTACAGGCGTTGAAAGCTTTCCTCTCTACCGCAGCTAGTTTTACACCGGCTCTATTATTTGTTGGCGGGGAACGTGCGTCGTTGCCGCGAAGTGGCAACAATTCATTTTTTCGGTACGTGCGAGTCATATATTGCGATCCAGTAGTCGTTTAAATGAGGGGTCTCACCCCCCCTGGCCTGAGTGCTTTGGGCCACCCCTGACTCGATTCCGGATTCACCATCATACAAGCCACTATTCTCAAGTCACTTTGTTTTAGTCCCTGGTATGCCTGCCGAGTTTCATCGTCGTAGTAATTCCGGAAATACCCAACTCGCGGGATCACAAGAATCTCCCTCCCCAGTTCCCGAATACGGCCCGGTAATGTCAGTGATGTATCTAGGACCTTTGCTTGCTCTTTCCACCAAGTTTCATCCCACTGTAAGCATTCTCTAAAAGATCCGGTACCACCAGAAGTCAGCAGTTCCGGTCCGGATTGTAAGTGACACGAGACTCTCTGACACGTCTGAGACACGAGATCTTTCCAAATATCAAGTTTAATTGAGATCCGATCACCCGTTCAAAAGTTATAAATACCTCAAGACTCCGTATTCCCTCTCCCTCCACTCCCCCCACGATGCTCGGATTTGGGAAGTGACTATATCCAGATTAATCTTTTCGGGTCCCTGATATGCCTGCCAAGTTTCATCGTCCTAGCTTATGGGGAAGTGCCCAAACTAGCAAAATCCGGACCGACAGACCGACGCAGTGCCGTCTTTTACTGTTGGTTGACCCTACGCCATCCATAGATTTTTGGCGCATTTTCATGGGCGAGAAACGTAAGAATGTCAGGAAAAAAAAAAAAAAAATATATCGACTATGCAAAGTAGCTGGTCTTACCTGGATCGTAATGAACAAGGCAATATAGCTAGTCAACCTTAGCCTGATTTCTCAACAATTGTCCCGGCTGTTTGGCCTTTCATTTGCCTTGGCCCGCCAGCACCGGCCTAACCGGCCTAAGGATAAATACGGCACTAGGTGACGGACAGGAAGACTGACGGACGGACAGAAAGGCAGGTGAGGGCAATTGCCATAAAAAGCATCTCTGTGTTTCATCGACAGCTTGGGGCCAACAGCCCACTTTCTTTACCGGAATATAACACTCACTCTTCAACATCTGAATCATCCATTCATGATCCCACACATTCATTCCAATTATTTCTCCTAACTAATCTCTATTTGTCTCTAGATCTCTATGACCAATCTTGACTTTTGCGACCAGACTACAAAAGGATCAGAAGGCAATCTTTATAAATAATTATTTCTTTGCTTCATCTACCTCTCGAAGTCCTGTTACTCCTCTGTTCTCATCACCCCTTTCTATCTCTCTTTTGGCTGGTGAGGGGGTCACACTAATTTATGGAAGACTATCAATTATCCATCGGCGGTTCTAAAGTGGCAAAAACACTATCCAAAACGTTGGCCGCTGGCCAGTAGGCTTTCCGTCCCTAGATCTTTCTGTCATGTTTCGAAAGTACTTCCATCTAAAGTCAGTTTTCACTCCTGGCAAAGGTTCGTGATACCCCTAGACTCGGTAAAATGGATTGTATGAATTAAGGCTTTGCTGTATGAATGAGAATAGCTTTTGGTGTAGACAGATGGGAGGAACAAGTCGCTTTGCATTCCTCGCAGATGGGATTTTTCCCCTAGGTTTGGATAAAATGAATCGTCACTTTTCACTCCTGGCAGAGGTTCTTGATGCCCCTAGACTAGGTCAAATGGATCGGAGGAAATAAGGCTTTTCTGTAAGAGGTTAGGTTTGGATAAAACGAATCGCCATGGATCAAGCCTTCATTTTAGAGACGAGAGGAACGTCATGTTTCTCTTAGACTCTGTCAAAGTAGATAGTGTGAACCAAGCTTAGGTGGATGGTCCGGCCGGAATCGGGGGAAGCGCCGTATATTTTAGAACTGTCAAAATTCTGTACTCGAACCTGCAACTTAATGCCAACCCATGTCAGGATACTAAAACGAGGAAGGGATGGTTAACTTTGAATTTGAAAAGTCGCCGACCCCTCAAAGAATACAAAATAAAGGAAGGGAACGGCGCGGCGAATTCTGGTGACAGCCTTCCTCGTTTTAGTCTGCCCTTCCTCGTTTTAGTATGCCTTTCCTGGTTGTAGTATGTCTTCCTGCTTTTCTTGCGTTCCCTTCCCTTCCTGGTTTTAGCACTGGTTTTAGCTGCTGGTTTTCGGGTTTCCCCAAAACACATGCCATATTTACATTCTGTGACAGCTGGGCCGCTAGCCTCTCTACTTGCTTGCAAGTTTCGTTGGTTCGAGAAGTCACGAAGAACCAACCAGTTCAGAAATACTGGGAACCTCTAGTGGATCATAATATATAACGATCTTCGGAAGTGGTTTCTTGTCTTTGGAGCTGCGATGAAGCATCTTGACAATGTCTGTTACATTATCCTCATCTTTCGGGGGCTTAATACACCTCTTATCGTAGGTCATGGGGGCGAAACAGTATTTTTTTGCCCAATAATCCTTTTGTTTGTATAGAAATCGCAGCAGATTTTCACGATTTTGTTGGGCATGACTCCACTAATCAGTGACCAATGTATATACAAACCTAGGTAGAGTAGTTCAGAAGAAATACGGTAACAGTTTAAATTATCCTAGTTGGATTCGGAAATTCCGTCTGTCCGTTACCTGCCAAAAACTCAATGCAAACCCTGTTTCTTCTCTAAATCGTCGCCTCTGAATTAGCTCTGAGAATTTTATTTAGATCTTTAAATGGACAGAGGAAATATATTAGCTGCGCAAGCATAATTCCCACCTAAATTTTGATCATTATCGCTCCAGTTGAGGATTTGAATAGGATTTTGTCCAAGGGAAACATCAGTTCGCGAAATCTTCTGTCGCCACATTTGGCCGACCCGGGAATTATAGGTCTTTACAAATGGTGAGGCTTTTTGGCGACACTCGTTCTTTTGATGTTGCAAAGCTGACAGTTGAAAGCCAGGAAATGAAAAGTTTGGTGTCGGGGCTCCTCTCACTCTGACAAGGAAAAGCTTCGGGAATTAATTGAACTGTTCCCTTGAGTTTTCTATCTTCACTAGAAATGGTCCTATTTATTGCTGAGGGAAATTGCATGTTCCTTCATTCCTCAAAGTGGGCACTGAACTTCGACAGCCTGACGAGGACCCTTGGCAAGAAGGGATGAATATAGCTGCCAAATCATCGTAGCTGACATATCAAAATTCTCAGAGATCCAGGCTCTTTCGCCTAGTTCAACCCCGCTAGTAAGTAAGTAAGTAATAAGTAAGTAATTTATTTATGACCCGCCATTTTGAAAAGGCGGAGTAAATGAAGAAAATAAACAAAACACATAAACACACAGAAAAAGACACTTAATTTCCACGGATCGACTAAAACCAGGAAGGGTAGGGAACGCTAGAAAAGCAGGAAGGCGTACTAAAACCAGGAAGGGCATACTAAAACGAGGAAGGGCATACTAAACCAGGAAGGCTGTCGCCAGAATTCAGAATTGGAAAGCCGCACCGCTCCCTTCCTCTGTTTAGTATTCTTAGAGGGGTCGGCAACTTTTCAAACTCAAAGTTCAATTTGAAATGTTGCCGACCCCTCAAATAATACTAAATAGAGGAAGGGAACGGTGCTGCGAATTCTGGCGACAGCCTTCCTGGTTTTAGTATGCCCTTCCTCGTTTTAATATGCCCTTCCTGGTTTTAGTATGACTTCCTGCTTTTCTAGCGTTCCCTTCCCTTTCCTTGTTTTAGTCGATCCCTAATTTTCAATTTTCGGTCAGGAAGCAGTGGACGACGTCGTGCGCTGTTTGGGCCCTGTTGTCCATGATATTTGAAAGCGATGAGGAAACACCAAAAAGGGTAACACTTGCATCTTCCTTAGTGCAAGGGCAATACTGGCATTATCCGCGATGCCGTGTTCACCAAAATACAAATCTGTTGACTACCACAGCCGCACTCTATGAATGAATGAATTTACTCCCAATAAAGCCCAAGAGCCATGGCGGGAAACATAACACAAGAACAGACACAAAATATCATACGCTCCAACAACAAACCAAAAAATCAACTTGTATAACAATAGTTCACGGTGGGCCATAGCTAGCTTCAAGAATCTACCCAGCCTTCGGATCTTATGATTCGCCGGAATCATAGCCTATGTGTATTTCCCATGAAGGAACAATTTTCTTATTCTTATTTTTTCATAATTCACTATGGCATTTTCTTTTCTGAAGGAAGTGAGTATTTCTGCAAACTGGCAGGTATCACGTATTTTAGAGCTTGGTCACACTTGGCCCATTTCCTGGGTTTCTGGGTTGCAAAAGTAGCAAAAAGAAAAAGAACAAGATACAACTAATCCTAAATTTTGTCGTTTTAAACTCAGGAGATCAATTAGAGCAAAACAGTGTGTATAATTATGTTACCTGAACCCTAATTCTCCCCTCATTGCAGTCTGCTCTTTATCCCCAAACTGCCTCAAAGCCCATCAAATCTCACGTCCCCCAGGGATTTTCAGTTGTTTGTCCAATAGGCGGATTTTGAGCCCAGCTTGACTAGTCCCTTAAGCCGTGCATTAGTAAAGTGTGTCCTCCAAAGATATCACGATGGGAAAAAGGTCTGATCCATCTCATCCATCATCGGAATTCGTCTTTTTCCATTTCCTCTAAGCGGACTAGTTTTCTAAAAGTGTCCCACTGTCTCAGCTTCAGCATTGTGACAATTCAAGTACGGATCCATATAGAAACAAGACCAAAGGTTCCGATGGGATCCCAAATATTCAATATTTGATCCAGACAATTGGATCTCGTCTTCGCCAAATCCAGTCTTCGCCACACTCCTTGAACATTTTTACTATTAAAATTCAGAAATAGATTAAGGCCAAATAGCTAATCATCTGAAAAAAACAAGTTCAGAGATGGGTTCAGCATGCGTGTTTACAGTCATATCCGATTTGACGAAAACTTCCTGCCACTTCTGCCAATTTGCCGGTTTCGGCCGAATTCCGAAACTACTTGTCCGGCGAAAGAAGAAAGCTCAAAAAACGAACTCAGCGTATCTTTTTACCCCAATATTGAACATCTAATCAACTTCAAATACAAATATATCTATCAAATATAGCTATACAAATAATAATCTAATCAACCAGCTGGATTCCAGTCGAACTATATGTGCGGGTAAAAAAATTATTTTCATACACGGATTCAGCATCTCTTCTTACCCCTTAATCGGATATCTAATCAACTACAAATAAAACTTTAACTTTTTCTGTTTTTGCCGGATTCCGGGCGAACTACTTGTCCGGCGCAAAAATGGTTTTCACCATCGTGTGCATGTCTTCTTACCCTGGAATCAGATATCTAATCAACTTCAAATAAAGCTTTTACTTTTAACAAACTTTCCGGTCTTTGCCGGATTCCGGGCG
Organism: Branchinecta lynchi; assembly: GCA_023053575.1. NCBI lineage: Eukaryota > Metazoa > Arthropoda > Branchiopoda > Anostraca > Branchinectidae > Branchinecta > Branchinecta lynchi. The sequence goes on from JAKZAP010000017.1 coordinate 5,644,749, forward strand.
AACTACTTGTCCGGCGAGAAAATGATTTTCACCATCGTGTTCAGCATGTTCTCCTACCCCTAAATCGAAAATCTATTCAACTTCAAATACAACTTTAAATTTTAACAAACTTTTAGGTTTTGGCCGGATTACGGAGCGAACTACTTGTCCGATGAAAATGGTTTTCACCGTCCTGCTCAGCATGTCTTCTTACTCCATAATCGACTATCACATTATCTGTGTAAAAATATTTAATTTGCCCCTTAACTTAAATCCCCTCCCCCACCCCTAAATGTAGGGCTACAGAGCCCATCTATAAATTCGACCTTACTCTTGACCCAAAGAATCCTCACACCAAGTTTCATCAAAACATCTCATTCCGGTCGAGAGTTATAGTGCGCACAGACGGACGGACGGACAGACGGACAACTTTTGCGATGTCATAGGTATTCCGCCACTTACGTTTTGGGATCCCAAACACGAGGCGGACAGAACAGCTTTCATTTTGTACTCCAAAGACATTGTAAGCCTTCCATTGCTCTGGAAGTACATTGCAGACTTTCTACTCATCAACTGGCTATGGCTTTTGCCCTTGGCCAAGTGCCATTTAGCAATCTCGATCTCTGTCCGTCCGTTGGTCTGTCGGTGCGGTTTTTCCAGCTCTGGAACTTTCAAATAAAATGTGAAACTTGAGTAATACGCGACGAAACTTGGAACACGGATAAAGGATTCTTCCGAAAATTATCTAGGAGTATTTCCTTCTCTGGTTAAACCACTGAAACATGAAAGTCAGGGCGTATAATTATGAAGATGATAAAGCTTGATTTCTCGTTAGTAGTTGGTGAAAAGGACCTGGTTTCCTACATGCCAAATAAGCATGGGCACTTTTCTGTTCTGTTCTGTTTTGGGGGGTACCTGTTTCTGTTATGTTCTTGCAACAAATGACGAATCAGGAAACTTGTGGCATGTGGAAGTAGGGAACACGGGATCTGATTGGAGTGAAACTTGACGAGTGGTTAGAAAAGACTCCCTATCTGACATTTTCATGTGTCTGAACGAGACTTGAGCACAGTCTGGGAGAAGAAGTTGTGTGTGTGTGGGGGTGGGGTGGGGGTGGGGGTGACTCCGAGAAATGTGTGCTTGCATAGACTTCAAACGAGGGAGCGGTTTGAATGAGACTTGGACTGTAGAAATGTGATAAACCCTAGACGATGGATTTTAGCGTCTGGACGGGGTCCACCCACAATGTAGGGGGGAGGCTGGAATTTCCCGAAAAGGTCAAATTTTAGTGAAAGATGACTGGAGCACGCGGGGGGGGGGGAGGGTCCGGAAGATTCGGGTCTAGGCCTAGAGATGCGACCGGGATAAGACTAGGAAGGTAGGTTATTATGTGGTTATTATGGTTATTATGAATAGGTGTACCAGAAAATGTCTGGCACGCCTAGGGATTAAATGAGTTTATCAGTTGTGCTGGAACTTGGAAGGTACACAGATAATTTGCCTCAGTATTGGCAAAACTGTTAAGCTTGTTAGTTGATAATTAAAGAACAAGTTCATCGTTTTTCAATTCCAAGGAGCCAAGAAATCTAGATACGACACACATGGTATCTTGAAGAAAACGGTGGGCCATTCTAGTGCCTCCTTGCACGTAAGTCTTCTTACAGTCAACGTATCAAAGTTGTCGCAAGTTGCAGCGTAAAGGGCCACACTGTGATCCCACGACTGTATACGTCTTTATTCGTAATTAGCGCTTAGAAAGAAGAGGCGGGGACACGGTTTTTGAACCGTTACACGGTTCAATATTTCTGGGCCCCGCCTTTGTTGCCAATGCGCCGTGAACAGCGTTGCCACGTCGACTGAAGTTACGGAAAGTAGCCCAAAAAGAGATCATGGCCTCAAAATGCCCGAAATGCATCTTCAACGTTACGAGAGCTCAAGGAGGAACCCAGTGTAAGAACTGTCAGCAGTGGTTACAGTTCAGTGGGCTTCCCTCACACATAGCAAGGAGTGGTGCTGCAGGAAGTGCAAGGGTTACAGTAGCACCACGAAGGGAAGAAAGAAGTACTTGCACGATATCGCAACCCCTCTCTCCTGCTGCTCTAATTCCGGCTGAAGTAGCTTCAGGCGAAGTAAATGTGGACAAAGTAGCTGCGGGTTCGCAGGGTGATTCTACGCGGAAATCTAAAGACCCGTGTGTAGGAGACTGCACCTATTGTCACGATCCAGCCGATAATATTTCCTCAATGCACCACTTTTTTCTGAAAAGAATGGTAGTACGCTGCCCCGCCGAGAGAATGAAGTTGATCTATGCCCGACCGTGAAGCAGCACAAACCAAACCAAACCATGTTAAAATACAAATCTTCAAATTGCATCCAAGCTGCAAGAATCACTGAGCCTGCGACCAAATCCACAGAAGAAAGGATTACCCGCTCCTACAAGAGATGTTCTTAGCAAGGACGCCCGCAGCTTTGGTAAACAACAGCGATGAGGCAGTGATGACAGCCGAGAGAGAAAGGAAAATGCGGGAAGATACGAAATTCATCCTGCTTACTGCTTAAGCATGGTCTCCCAGAGTCCCCGGATGAGCCCGAACGATTTAAAGAAACCCATCTAACGAAGGACAACAATCTCAGGCTGCAGCTCAGTAGCAAGGAAATTGTTGAAAGCGTATGGCTTGGGAAGCAAAGAGACTGAGGAAAGTCTTGCCTACTGCTAGTCAAGCTAGATGACAGAACGGCTGAGACATGCGCAAAAAATGAACCCAATCTGAGACGCTCAACCAACCAGGAAAAGAAAACCAACGACTACATCGACCTGGGCAGGACACCGATGCAGAGAGCCTATCAGGTTGAGCTCCACAAATCCAGGAATAAAGCGGTCCACCAGTGGCTGAAACCGGTGGAAGCTCGGCGAGGATATGAAGACCCAAATGTGCAAGCCACAAGCCTTTAAAGTGTTTGTGTTTAAATGCTGACTCGCTGCTTAGTAAACTGGAAGAATTCAAAACCATCGTGACCCTCGAAAAGCCAAGTATTGTAGCCGTGGTGCCGACGAAAAATTCGTAGCCTGCGTAGTTGTATGATAGTTGTACAAAAAGCTGTATCTGGTGATATGTAATAATAAAGAGTACATCATTTAATGTGCCTCAGACTGGGCCAATCTTAAGTAGTAGTATCCAGTAGCAACCTATCTTGCTGTAGGAGCATTCAGTCTTGCTAATGCAGTAGAATGCAGTAACACGGTAGCCTTGATGTCGAAGCATGTAGTAGCATCAGTTAGTACTCCATGCTACTTTTTCGTATAACTTCATACTACTATTATGAGATAAATTTTTCATCGGTGTTGAAGATAAGCCCAAAAATTACCATTACCTGCCAACATTACCAGAGTTTCAGATCCCAGGCTTCAAGATTTCTTATGCAAAAATGGACAGTCAGGCCAGAAGAGGCGTCCTCTGCTATGCAACAGACAAAAAACAGGCCTCACTCTTCAGGGTTATTGTGACGGCAATGCAAGAAACTCTCTGTATTGAAATTGAAATGAAAGCAGGACCTCCTGCCAATCTTCGATTTGTTATCGTAGCCCAAACTGAATCATTCACACACATGAAAGACCAAGGCGTGGTCATTGTGGGAGACTTCAACCAGCCAAAAAGTAGTTGGCGAGATATTAGGACGAAGAGGTAATAGGCGTGATAAAAATATAGTTTCTCAGAGCCTTCAATGAAACTTTCCTTCAGGAGTTAGGGAAAGAACCAACAAGATTCAGTTGGACTGCCACTCCGTACATACTCGACCTCCTACTAGTAAATGACCTAAGCCAAATCGAGCACATCAGAATCAAAGCTCCAGTACAGAAATCCGAGTGTGCCGTCGTCGCTTTCGTCATTCTCTGCAGAGCGGCAACCTTATAAGAAAGAGGTACTCGCAACTACAGCAAAGGAAACTATTAAGAAATATGGGAAAACCTTCGTCACTTTTACTGGAATCAACTATTCCGAGAATCAACAGATTTAGATGACATGTACCAGAAATTCTTGACGTTTCGCCAAACCCAGGAAAGGGGCATGTACCATTAGCCGCCCAGCAGTTCCGCGTGAAACCTTAGTAGTCATCAAGAACAAACAGAAATCATAGGTAGATTTCCGACTGGACCCAACGAAGGAAAGAAGGACTGCCTTCCACAGACTCAGAAATAACGCACGGAAGAAAATGAGGAAAACAAGACCCAAGGTTTCGATGGGATCCCAAAAATTCAATATCTGACCCAGACAACTGGGTCTTGGTTTGCCCAGATCCAGTCTTTGCCAGACTCCTTGAACATAATTACTATTAAAATTCAGAAACAGATTAAGTCCAAATAGCTAATCATCTGAGAAAACCAAATTCAGAAATGGATTCAGCATGTGTGTTTACCCCTATAAGCCATATCTGTTTTGACGAAAACCCCTTCCTGCCACTTCTGCCAATTTCCCGGTTTCGGCCGAACTCCGGAACTACTTGTCCGGCGAAAAAAGAAAGCTCAAAAAACGAACTCAGGGTATCTTCTTTCTTCAATAATGAACATCTAATCAACTTCAAATAAAACTTTTATTTTGAACAAAATTTCCGGTTTCAGCCGGATTCCGGGCGAACTACTTGTCCGATGACACAACGGTTTCCACCTTCGTGTTTAGCGTGTCTTCTTACTCCATAATCGACTACCACATTAGCTGTTTAAAAATATTTTGTTTGCCCCTTAATTTGAACCCCCACCCCTAAATGTAGGGCTACGAAGCCTATCTACGAACTTGACTTGTTCGATGACCCAACAAATCCTCACACCAAGTTTCATCAAAATATCTCATTCCCGTCGAGAGTTATAGTGCTTACAGACGGACGGACAGACGGACGGGCGGACGGACAGACGGACGGACGGACAACTTTTGCGATGTCATAGCTATCCCTTTACTTACGTTTTGGGATCCAAAAAAGGAACGACCAAGAACGAAAGCTAGCTGAGTGCACTAAGGAGAACCGTAAAGGTTCTGGAGGCACGTAAATTCGAAGAGAAAGAACAAATCCCTGTACCGCCGATGAAGGAACTTTAGTCCAATAAGGTACTCGACCAACCGAAAGAAAAAGCTAATTTGTTCAACAGTCACTTTGTGTCTGTCTTCACCAAAATGATGAAATTTTATTTACGAACTTGAAGAGGAAAATAGTGCAGTACAGACAAAGAAAAGGAAAAAATAGGCTGAGCTTTCAATAATGTTAAATGCACAAGATCAAAAAATAAATATTAAAATAAGGAAAAGGGACTAACCGGGTCTAAAAAATCTTCTTCCTAGATGGAATGCGGAGAAATGGCCAAGGTCAGAAACGTGAAGGTCCTGGGCAATTGCAGATAACTTTGCACAAGGGTCAGAGGGCAAAAAAGTTGTAGTTGAGGAAGTTAAAATTTACAACATTTGAAATAATAAGTCCTGATTCATTTTAAATCTTGTCCCGGAATACCAAAAAAGATACGCACACTTCCACCCTTCAGCTCGGGAGCCTGACGGTCATGAGAGGAAATTTTCAGGACCAAACAGGCTACACCCAAGGATGGTGAAAGAACTAGCGGTTGAAATATCTGCCCCACTTACCCACATACTCCAACGATCGATAGATATAAACTTGTACCATCCCATCTCTACGGAAAGAACCTGTCGTAATTCTGATCTACAAGAAAGGAGACAGCAATATTTTCAATTTGAAAATTTTCAACTCATCAACAAAATTCTGGAGTCCCTTGTGGCGAACCATGTCCTGCAGCTCTTGGACGAAAACAAGATCTCCGAACAACAATTTGGTGTCTAAAGAAGAGATCAGCTGAATTAAAGTTTCTCTTTCCCGTTGAGGAATGGAAGGAGTATCTCGACAAAGGGCTCCAGACGGATGTCATCTACCTGGACTTGCAAAAAGCTTTCGACAAGGTCCCCCCACAAACTTCTTAATAGGAAACTGAAGGCCTTTGGACTGGACAAACTTCAAGGAGTTTGAACTTCAAAAATCGCAACCAATTTCTCGATGTGGACGGCTTAATTGGGGACCTGAAAGTCGAAGTAGCTTGTGGAATCCCACAAGGCTCTGTACTGGGTCCTGTTCAACCTGTATATAAACGACCTAGCTGACGGAATCGACTCAGGCATGCTATTCCTTACCGACGACACAAAACTGTATCGAGCGATCAAAATAACCTGATCATCAAACTCTCCTAAATGATCTCCTTAAGATCAAGAAGCGGATGGACAAGCATCAGATGGAAGATAGCTTAGAGAAGAGCCATCATGTAAAAATTGGGTCTAGGTCAATGATCACCTATTACAAACTTGGAAACCAAAATATTCAGCTGAGACAAGATGAAAGAGATCGAGGCACTGTCGGATCGTTGACTCGGAGCTCAGCTTCTTGGCCCACTCACTATGAAGGCTTCATTCAGAAGGTACGAACCGTAGCTGGGATCATCCGAAGTTCGTTCGAACCTAAGGATCACAGGGTCTTAGCCACAGTGCTCAAATCCGGTGTGCGCCCAGTCTTTGAGTCTGGGCGCTGCTCGGTATGACCATACTACAACAAGGACATGGATGCACTTGAAAGGATCCAACGCTTGATGATCAAATTTTTCCCTGCACTGAAAAAAGCTTCATACGAAGAAAGGCTAAAGAAATTAAAGATACCGACACTGGCTTACCGTCTGCACATGGAAAGACCTGACCAAGTATACCAGATTTGCAGTGGAGGGTACGATAGCCGGCTCGCAGGCGGATTTGTGACTCTCATTCGAAACAACCTGCGGGGTCACGAGTTCAAACTTAGCTCTCAGCGGTTCAAGATACATGTCAGCAATTTTGGAAATCGCATCCTGGATGCTTGGAATCTTTAGGTCCCGAGAGATTTTGGACTCGGCGTGGAGAGTTGGAGGGGTTATCAGATATTTCCCGGATTTCTAGGTCCTAAGTGAGTAAGTAAGTAAGCAAATTATTTATTAACCGTTTTTTCACTTAGAACAAAAGGGAGTAAAGAAGAAAATAAAGAAAAAGAAAAAAAAGAGAAATTTCAGGCACAACACAGATACAGACACATGACATTTTACACAACAGTTACGCAATCAAGAACTATAAAAGTGTTTAAGCCAGGGGTGGTTCCATTTCCCCTCGAAATTCGAAATTACCCGATTCACTGCGATACTAGGATCCGCAATCTGGATAATTGCATAATTTGACGGTGTGGGTGTAGCCGAAATACCAAAAATAGGCGGAAAATCAGGTGAAGGCAACAGGGAAAACTAGAGGAATCACTGTGAACAGAATTAAAAAGAGTTTGAAACTTGTTCATCGATTTCTCAGAAATCTGGCTTAGACCAGTAATCGAGTCTAACGTACTTGCACTTGCCGTAGGCCCAGAAAAAAGTGTCGTCTCACTCCTGCCAAAGAGTGCACCAGCCATAGCTTCAGTTTTCCCAGCTAGTGGGTTAGGTTTACACCATTTCAATTTTGTTTTCTTGATTACTCTATCGATCACAACTGTTGACATCACTGCAATGGGGGACTTTTCTGAAACTAGTCCGATTGAAATGGCCGAAGTGGAATACGGGGAGTTGTTGCATAGGAATAGGGAAAAAGAAAGTTGATGAAATTTGATGGAATCAGCCAGGTTCCCTTGACAACTTTCCGGTCGTTCTGTTAAAGACTCTTCCCATTCAACCTGGCTTTCTTTTGTGCTCTAGTCTAGCCGATCAGAAAAATAATGACCGATCCGGAAAATAATGACCTCCTGTGATGCCAGACCTGCAATTAATTGATCAAGGGAATCCAGTGAATATAATTAATTTTTCTAGGAAAGCTTTCACCACCCATTACTGAGATCAGCGGAGAGAAACAAAGTAAATCACAGTGGGCCAAACAAATGTAAGTGGTATTTCACCTAATAGCAACGAGCTCTGTCAGGAGTATGTCGGCCTTAGGCCTAATTCAGACTTCAAAGGACTCGCTTTCCCCTTAACCTGATTACAGGTCTCGTGTGGTTTCTTCCGAAAGATTTTTATCGCACTTGCCTACCGATCAAGTGCCATATACCGATCACTTTTCCGTCGGTCTGTCGGTCGGCCGGTCAGTCCGGTGTTTGCGAGTTAGGGTACTTCCAGATGTGCTAGGACTATGAAACTTGGCAGGCGTATCAGGGACCCGATCAAACTGACCTGGAAATAATCAGTTTCCCAATCCGACCATCTGGGGAGGAGTGGGGGGTGGGGTAATCCTGAGAATTCAGTAGTTTTTGGCAAACCCCTACCCCTTTCTTCACACTAGTGTAGCTCTGCACGTGGGTGAAGTCATTATATGCTTATATCTATGAGCGTCGGCGGAGAGAGCTAGTGTAATCAAAGGTCGAAGGGGTTGGTATATGGTTCAAGCTTTTTGTCACACTTTTTCGAGTTAGGATACTTCCAGATGTGCTAGGATGATGAAACTTGACAGGCATATCAGGGACCCGACCAAACCAACCTGGAAATAATCAGTTTCCCGATCCGACTATCTGGGGGTGGGGGGTGGAGGGAGTGTGTGAGGTGGTGTGTAACTTTCGAACGGGTGATCAGATTGGAATGAAACTTAATACCGGAATAAATGACATATCTCTGATGTTTCATTTGAAGTCCGGACCGGATTCGACAGCTATATGGGAGTTGATGGAGTGACCGGAAATCCTGAGAAACGGTTAGAATGGAGGGATCGGAGTAAAACTTGCTGGGAATAACAAGCATCTGCTCAAGATAAATCGTTTACACATTTGGACTGGATCCGGACACTTGGGGGGGGGTGGAGGGGAGGGGAGTTTCCCGGAATTCCGGTGATGGCGGTCCGCAAATTATCACGATGAAACTTGGGAGGCGTATCAGGGACCCGATCCAACTGACTTTTAAAGAAAAATTTACTCGATCTGATAATAATGGGGGGGAGCAGCGGGAAGGGGAATCCCGAATATTGAGTCATGCGTAAGTTGGGAACGGGTTTTAGGATTTGCGTGAAATTTTGTAATTAAACAAAGAACATGTCTCTGGTGGTCTTTTTCATGTCCGGACGGGATGCGACAACACTGGGGGGGGGGGGCGGTACATGACCGGTTCAGACTGGAGATCGGGATAGAACTTTGTGGGAATAACAAATAGATGCTCCGGATAAACCATTTACAGAACCGGATAGGTTCTGGTGAATGTGGGGGGAGTTTGAGTGGAGTCCGGAATTCCGGGGATTGCGAATAAAGGTACTTCCAGATGTGCTAGGACGATGAAATTTGGCTGGAATATTATAAATTCGATAAGATTGGCTTAGAAATCGCCACTTTCCAAATCCCTACATTCCTTAAAGTACCAACCATTACCGCAAATTAACAAAAATACTTTTAACCAAAATATGCATTTTCTTGATCACCATGAGCCCACTATAAGTTTTGCCTCAAGGGTTTTGCTTACAAATGAAGTTCTAGCTCCCTTAAGGTGCGCATCTTCGCCGCAAGGTCAAATATTACTTTTTATCAAACGAGACATCTCAGCCCATGATCATTATTTTGTGCCACAAGGGTTTTGCTAAAAGTAAATATTTCTAGCACCCTTAAAGTGTGAATTTCGAACCGAAACCGAACCGAAAAGTGGAAAAAAAAATTTATTTTGACCAAACTGTCTATATCAATGATCCCTAAGACCCTGCTAACGCTTTTGCCTCAAGGGATTTGCGTACAGATGAATTTCTAGCGCCTTTAAAGTGCGTATCGTTACAGCCAAGTTGAACAATAAAATACTTTTTCTATAGCTCCCTTAAAGTGCGCATCTGAACCGCACAGCCGAAACGTACTTTTGATCAAACATCTCAACCCGTGCAAGTGCCATATGAGCTTACAGCTCTTGTTGTTTATAATGTAGTAACATAAAAATATAGAGGATAGCCCATAGGTTGGTTCAGGTTCATTTAAAGTCTTTCCGTTACGAATCAAAGAACAGAAAACTTCAGAGCCTGAAAGAGAAGACAAATTCGTAATTCAAGGGTTGAAAACTTCTCTAAATAAATAGCCTACCCATATAAAACATGCTGGAAGTCCATAGGAGTGTTCAACAAAATATCCGAGAAAATACATAAATTGAAAACGGTGCTTAAAAGGCACTGCATGGTGCAGGAGGCACGCTACCAAAAAGAGGCACACGTACTAAAAAGAGGCACGGCATACTAAAAGAAGGCATGCCTGCACCAGGAAGCATGTACCGTCTGTGCCTTCTTAGGACCCGTTTTCTGGCGCCTCTTTTTAGAACTCGAGCTTCTTTGCATAAAAAAGGGGCTTTTCTGGCGAGCCTGCACCACGCCGTGCCTCTTTTTAGTCGATCCCCTGGAGCAAGAGCTTTAAATGCTTGCGCAAACCGTACTCTAACTCGATTCGTGGGATAGATTTTTTATATAATCTTTTTCTTTAAAGAACGAATTGCCACACAATATTCTCGTAAAGTTAACTAGTAAAGTTCACTAGTAAAGTTAACTTTGTCCGGGGAAGTTTTTGCCGGGAGGAGGGGGTAGCGGGAACCCCGGCTCATCAGGGATGGAGAGCAGACTAGTTCCTCGCCATGTCTTGCGCATATCGTAAATTCGGGTATTCTTATAGCACCCCTCTTGCTCTTTCCACCCCCAGTGAGGACGCACGTGGTCTACCAAACTTTGAAATCTCCCTCCTCACAAAATCCTTGTGAATCTCCCGTTCTCAAAAATCGCTGTCAAGTCTCAGCTTTTAACCACGGCGCGTAATTGTTTTGAATTCTTCGCGAGATAAACCCAAGTATTTTTGCGCACCAGTATTTGATACCGCGAGGTCATTAAAAGACTTATCTCTAGGCATAAAAATAGACTTTTATTTATTTATCCCAAGGATAAAATCGTTGAGTTTTATCGCATCACTGGAGGTTGCAGAACGAACAGAAAGTCAAAATTGTAATTTGTTCCTATCGGTGAATATATTTGAGTCTATATGCAGAGAACCGAGTGGCCAGCGAGGAACCAGCCGCGTTTTCATTTATAAACAGGACTACACTGTCAGAAGTTTCATAACAGATAGCGTATAACACTATCAAGAATAACACCTTTCACTAAGAAATAAAGTGTTATGACCTATTAAGTTTACACTTAACACCTTCAATTGGTAAAAAATACTAACGGGAATGAAAGAAACATAACAGATAACATCCCAAAGTGAGCTATTAAAACCGGGCATCCTTCTGTTGTCGTTATGTAACTTCTGACCGTGTAGTATTTTTACCTATTGAAGGTGTTGTTGGAGATTTAGACACGAAATAGTGTAGACTTAATTGGTCATAACACTTTATTTCTAAGTGAAAAGGTGTTATTCTTGAAAGTATTATGCGCAATCTGTTATGAAATTTCTGACAGTGTAGGGACAAATGTTAGGTTCTCATCACATGACCTCACCATTTACGCCACGACTAAGCATGGGCTATGGCATGCATTTTGGGTCAAAATTGTTATAAATGTTGCCGAGAATACTCGAAATGTCGCCGAGAATCCATGAAATGTAGCCGAGAATGCTGCTTTTGTCGCCGGGATTTTTTGTGTGTATCCGAGACTGCAACGTTTGTTGCCGAGAATGACAACTTTGTAGCCGAGATTTTCACTGAAAAACGTGTCGCCGAGAAATACGGATATGCGTTCGAAACCAAAAATCTAGTTCCCGAGATGGAACAAAGTGTCGCCGAGATTGATAGAATCGCCGAGATTTCGCGTAATGTCGCCGAGAATGCATGAAATGTCGCCGAGATTTCTTTGAAAATAACATACAAGTGAAAAAAGTGTCGCCGAGAATTGGAAAAAAAATACAGCTTAGAACGAAAAATCTGATTTTTGAGATGGGAACAAATGTAGCCGACTTGGTGGTTGGTGAGGTCCTCCTTATTGTTCTATTTGTAAGTCCGGAACAAGTGTGATTCTTCGTTGCAGTACACGCTCACTACCATTGTAAGTGCTATATTTGCTATCGCAGTCTTGTTGGTATTAGTCTACTCAATAAACAATGTGAATCTGAACAACAGTTGCTCAAAAGTAAGATCCGCAGGAAGTTTCAAAGGAAAGGATATGGCTCAGAGGCAGGGGCGTTGCGAAAGGGGGGGAGGGGGTACATAATTCGGTAACTTATTTGGTATAATTGCTAGGATTCGGTAGTTACCACGAACATGAAGAGGTCGAGTGAAGAACTGGTCGCAGACAAAGGATTTCATCGATATTCCTTACTTTTATTTGTATCCTAAAAACAAGCTCTTATCAGAAATGTCTCGAAAATTCTGCCTGCGGCGCTTTTTCATAATATTCACTATTTTCCGGAAAGGTGCGTCATTTAGCTAGGTTTTAAACCAGTTTTATGGATCGCGATTTTTCAAAACCCTAAAAGCTAGAACCTGCATGGAAATAGCTGAATTTGGCAGGAAAAAACGAACTTAAAAATTCTCGCCTGCGGCGCTCACTTTATGTGATCATGGCTAGTAATGACTAGTCATACAGTAGCTGCTGCTGCCGGGATGTAGCTCCATCCGGTTTCTGGAAATTCTTAGGATCTTGGTGTCTTGGCTCTGCACCCAACTACAAAAATTCACTTGCGACGCCCCTGCTCACAGGTGCTAAGAAAGCTAGAATAAGTATAGTCGTTGAAAGAAATATATAACTGAAACGCATTTATTTTACGGATATATCATCAAAAAATGTATTATCACCTTAAATTTTTTGAAATAATGACTTTAGCACACAAACCTGGTTCTGGAGAGCTTGACTTTGACATGGACGACTAATTTTCTCTTTCATTTAAGTCATCCACCAATAGCCTTGTATACTGGTTAGGGCTAAGGTTCAAGCATAGCAATTATGATAGTTTGGTTCTTGCAATAGCCTTTTCACATGGTTATGGTTAAGGTTCAAGTCTCCAAACATCGTTTGTATGGTAGTTTTGGTTCATCTTAAAAGGAAATGTCAAGTAAGCAGCACTTCATAGCATCTCCATGACTGGAAGTGCAAGCCCATCTCAGAACCATGCTTGTTCATGGTTTCACAATCAAATCCAAGATCAGAGCTTCTGAGAACTTAACACGTCAGCAGGGCCAGGAATTGGGTCAAGCTCACTACTTCCGAACTGTAGTTTCAATGACTTATTAGGACTGTGATTGTTCAACTCAACTTCAGAGACAAGAAGTGGTTTATCTGATAGGTGGAAATAAACAGGAAATTTCAGTCCGGTGATGCAGCTTTTCCACCTCGAAATTCCGGCTTCCTCACTACTACAGATCCCCAGAAGCTGAGGAATATATCCTTTGCATACACGCTCCATGTACTGATTGTCAATTAATATACTTTTCCAAATTTTGGCTATCACCCCTTGACTTCATATTTCAGGAAGTGCTCAATACTGTTCAAAACTGGAGCTTCAGTACTAGTCAGCTGCTCCTGTGGGCTTTGGGCACGAATGATCACTGCATGGGCTTTGCCTATTCCTTCTTGCGGACCTTCAATAGCCGATTTCCCACACAGACTTCGATTATCGACAACTGCATCTAACACTTCGGAATCCATCTTCGAATTTCCGATTATAATGGATGAGGCAGTTATTTTTCTTGATCAATGACTGTGCCATGGAAAGGAGATCAAGTTGGGCACACATAGCACTCATCAGAAGAAACAATGGTATTCTCAAGTGTTAGGTTAATTGTGAATGAATTTGTGGTAAAACAATTAAAGATTCTTCCTTAAATATCTGATTTTGTGAATTTCTTCTCTGAAAATCAGATATTTAAGGAAGAATCTTTAATTCTTTTTCCACAAACTCATTTGCCAACTTGAGAGGCTTGAGCCTGAAAAGGACCCTTGCCAAGAAGGGCTGAAGTATCGCTCTTATGAAAATGTAGCTGACTTATCGGTTTGCACCGTACAAGATGATTCGCAGTCAGCATGGGCTGGAGGACTATCTCCAACCTTCTTTATACTCTTGATGACTATCTCTCTATGCCGATTCAGAATCTCTGGGTACCTGCGGAAGAAATGAAGAAATGGTGCGAAAGCTGCGGTGACTCGGGATTTGAGTCGTTGAGTTTGAGTCGTTACGGACACGTTTACGGTACTCTTTCTTCCTGAGAATCAGTGGCGTGTTCTGAACTTAGTCATATAGAGTATTATCCCACAACTAAAAGTTCTCCTGCTTTGGAAAGTGAACTGTTTGCTAATTCAGTCTCAGGCAAGGAGTTTTTAGCAAACTCTTTGCTTAAAAGACAATCTAGATCTGTCATGGAAGAAAAGCAAAAACGGCTCCATAGCGTGGTGCCAGAGAGCCAATGTCTGCAGATACTTACATACAGTTCTCAGAAAAAGAGCCATTGACACTCAAAGGTATGTCAGTCAATTCTGACTCAAACTATTCTAAAACATGAGCTACTTGAACCACTAAAAAAACTTTAGAGAGGCTGCAATGGCCTTGAACTTCTGACTTTCTTTGGTATATGATGTCCTCCTTAGGGAAACGTAAATACCTCACTAATCAAGCAAATCAAGTTGACACTGAAGGAAGGCCCATGAATAATACAGCACTGCACCCATTTAGAAACTCGTACTTCCTGAATCCTGTACCGCCTACTTCTTAGTGTTTTTCTAGATTATTTTGTCTGAATGATCTTATGACTCTAGGCAGAGGTATCGTTTCATGGAAATCTAGAGGGACAAAAGTCACTGTATAGGACTGGGAGGTGCCCTTCCAAAGGTTTCGGCATGTTGAACAAGACCAAAGGTTTCGATGGGATCCGAAAAATTCAATATCTGATCCAGACAACTGCGTCTTGTCTTAGCCACACTCATTGAACATTTTTACAATTAAAATTCAGAAACAGATTAAGGCCAAATAGCTACTCAGCTGGGAAAAACCAAGTTCAGATATGGATTCAGCATGTGTGTTTACCCCTATAAGTCATATCTGTTTTGACGAAAACTTCCTACCACTTCTGCCAAAATTCCTGGTTTCGGCCGAACTCCAGAACTACTTGTCCGGGGAAAAAAAGAAAGCTCAAAAACGAACTCAGGGTATCTTCTTTCCCCAATAATGAACGTCTAATCAACTTCAAATAAAAATTTAACTTATAACAAATTTTCCGACTCCAGCCGGATTCCGGTCGAACTAAATTTCCGGGTAAAATATGATTGTCAAACACGGATTCAGCATCTCTTCTTACCCTTGAATTGGTTATCTAATCAACTAGAAATAGAACTTAAGCTTCTAGCAATTTTCCGGTTTTGGCTGGATTCGGGGGGAACTACATGTCAAGGTAGAAATTTTTTTCACATAAGTGTTCAGCATGTCTTCTTGACCTAAGTCGAACATCTAATCAACTCAAAATAAAACTTTTAATTTTAACAAACTTTCCGGTTTGGGCCGGATTCCGGGCGAACTACTAGTCCGTCGAGAAAATGGTTTTGACCATCGTCCTCAGCTTGTCTTCCTACCCCTAAATCGAACACTTAATCAACTTCAAATAAAATTTGTACTATTAACAAACTTTCCGGTTTTGGATTCCGGGCGAACTACTTGTCCGATGACAAAATGATTTTCACCATCATGTTCAGCATGTCTTCTTACCCAATAATCGCCTATCAAATTATCTGTTTCAAAATATTTTGTTTGCCCCTTAATTTGAACCCCCTCCCCCACCCCTAAATGCAGGGCTACAAAGCCCATCTACGAACTTGACTGGTCCGACCACCCAACAAATCCTCACACCAAGTTTCATCAAAATATCTCATTCCCTTCGAGATTTATCGTGCTTACAGATGGACAGACGGACGGACGGACAACTTTTGCGATGTCATAGGTATCCCTCCACTTACGTTTTGGGATCCCAAAAAGTATCTCAAATATAAGACTGGCAGATATTTTGCTAACCTGGAGGATTATAGTGGTTAGAAACAATAGACAAGAAAGAACAGGGCCAAACAAATGCGCAAAACTGTGTGAATTGCAAGAAAAAGTAACAACAATTCTTACAAGTTTAAGGCAAAGGCTTATAGGTCATCCATAATAATAGGAATTTGCTACGAGTTAAGCCCCCACAGTAGTTTGTTATAACTGATGACAATTAACAGCTTGAAAATATTCGCCCGCTGCAAATTCAGGCTAAATTTTCTGAATGTTATTCAATTTGCCTGCGGTGCTCCCGAACCCCACGAAGCTGATTCCCCCCCCCCCCCAATGATGCCTCTGATTCTTGGATTCTGAATCTCTGATTCAAGCAACTCTGGGCCTGAGTCTAACAATCCCCTGAGCCTAATCTCTCAGCCTCATAAGCTTTGCTGTAGCAGGCACACTGAAAAACAACAACACAGGTTCGGACAGCGGTTGACGAGAACATAGGTTACCTATCATGCATTTTATATGATATCTCGTTTTATCCATGAAATTCAATCCAAGCCTTTGGAAGACTCTGTGACCCCTCAGTGTGGACAGTGTGCACACCTTTCGGGGATTTTGAATCCTGGCATTCCTGGCAATACCTGAAACCTTGAGGTACTGAAATTCCTAACGATGTAAGAACAAAGGCTAGCAAAATTCAAGAGAAATCTCAAAAGAAGCCAGAAAAAATTAATGACATTTTATTTCTTTATCTCTTCTTAATCTTGACACTAAAAGCATCATCTTCAATGTAAAAGATTATTTTTCTTTTCCTTTTCGGTGGTCTAATTATATTGTTGGCGCCGAAACAGGCCCTAGTATAAAGACAATCACAAGTCCCAGCAGACGATTCCAATATAAATTTCGCTTGTCTTTTGAAAAAACTTTAAAGTTCATATTTAAATTGGGTAGTGGGACTGGTGGAGTCCGGGTCCACTGGGTCTACCCGAAAATCCTTCTCACCCCTGGCAACAAAAATCCGTCCGCCCTCCCTGAATGCAAATATATAGGAAACTAAATATATTCTGACAGAGAGTTAGTGTAAACTCTATACAGACACACGAGTTAATGTAAACAGGTGATGGTGGCCTTCCCTATCTATGAAATACTTTTCATAGAAATAAATTGGGGGAGGGTTTGGTCGGGGTGGTTCGGTACCCGAGGTTTTTTCGTACCGCCGGGGGGAGGGGTCGCTGGGGCGACTGTCTGTATAGAGTTTACATTAACTCGCTGTCAGAATATATTTAGTTTCCTATATATTTGCTTTCAGGGAGGACGGACGGATTTTTGTTGCCAGGGGGGAGAAGGATTTTCAGGTAGACCCCTGGGCGGACCCGGACCCCACCAGTCCCACTACCCAATTTAAATATGAACTTTAAAGGTTTTTTCAAAAGACAAGGGAAATTTTTATTGGAATCGTCTGCTGGGACTTGTGACATTCATCCTATTGACAATATAATTAGACCACCGAAAATGAAAAGAAAAATAATCTTTTACATTGAAGATTACGCTTTTAGTGTCAAGAACAAGAAGAGATAAAGAAAGAAAATTTCATTACTTTTTTTCTGACTTCTTTTGAGATTTCTCCTGGATTTCTCTTGAATTTTGCTAGCCTTTGTTCGTACGTCGTTAGGGATTTCAGTACCTCCAGGTTTCAGGTATTGCCAGGATTCAAAATCCATGAAAGGTGTGCACACTGAGCGGTCTCAGAGTCTTCCAAAGGCTTAAATTGAATTTCATGGATAAAACGAGATGTCATTTACAATGCAGGGTAGGTAACCTATGTCCTCTTGACCGCCTACTGTCCGAACCTATGTTGTTGTTTTTCAGGGTGCCTGCTGCAAAGTTTATGAGGCTGAGAGATTAGGCTCAGGGGATTGTTAGACTCAGGTTAGACTGAGGCCCAGAGTTGCTTGAATCAGAGATTCAGAATCCTAGGATCAGAGGCATCATTTGAAGGGGGGATCAGCCGACTGGATTAGTGAGGTATTTACGTTTCCCAAAGGAGGACACAGTCTAGTACACTAGCCCCATTTCAGGCACGGTGCTCAAACGTCTAGCACCATGCCTGGGTGCTAGACGTTTTTCGAGTATGGTGCATGGATTTCAGTATACAGTGCATACAGAAATAACAAAGTTTCTGTCATCACAACTGAGCACCGGCTCGGACAGGGCTGAAATTACTAATATAAATTAGACAAATCAAAGACAATCCTTTATATATTTTTCACAACAAAAACAAAAGGGCTCTAATGATGATGGAGAGTAAAAACCTAACAGCACCCTATCTATTTTCCATGTAATTTCCCTATCTATTCCCCAAGAGCCAATATTCTGGTTGACTGCTAGGTAGAAAAAGCTGAGGAACAACACAAAAAGCTGAGAAACTGAGGAAAATTTCAGCCCTGTCCGAGCTGGTGCTCAGTTGTTATGACAGAAACTGTGTTTTTGATGTATGCACTGTATACTGAAATCCATTCACCATACATGAAATCCAAGGTACAGTGCTTGAACGTCTAGCACCCAGGCATGGTGCTAGACGTTTGAGCACCGTGCTTGAAAAGGGGCTAGTGTACTAGACTGGGAGGACATCATATACCAAAGAAAGTCAGAAGTTCAAGGCCATTGCAGCCTCTCTAAAGTTTTTTTAGTGGTTCAAGTAGCTCATGTTTTAGAATAGTTTGAGTCAGAATTGACTGACATACCTTTGAGTGTCAATGGCTCTTTTTCTGAGAACTGTATGTAAGTATCTGCAGACATTGGCTCTCTGGCACCACGCTATGGAGCCGTTTTTGCTTTTCTTCCATGACAGATCTAGATTGTCTTTTAAGCAAAGAGTTTGCTAAAAACTCCTTGCCTGAGACTGAATTAGCAAACAGTTCACTTTCCAAAGCAGGAGAACTTTTAGTTGTGGGATAATACTCTATATGACTAAGTTCTGAACACGCCAGTGATTCTCAGGAAGAAGGAGTAAACGTGTCCGTAACGAATCAAACTCAACAACTGAAATCCTGAGTCAGCGCAGCTTTGGCAGCATTTCTTCATTTCTTCTGCAGGTATCCGGAGATTCTGAATCAGCATGGAAAGATAGTCATCAAGAGTATAAAGAAGGTTGGAGATAGTCCTCCAGCCCAAGCTGACTGTGAATCATCTTGTACGGTGCAAACCGATAAGTCAGCTACAGTTTCATAAGAGCGATACTTCAGCCCTTCCTTGCAAGGGTCTTTTTTAGGCTCAAGCCTGTCAAGCTGGCAAATTAATTTTTTGAAAAAGAATTAAAGATTCTTCCTTAAATATCTGTTTTTCAGAGAAGAAATTCACAAAATCAGATATTTAAGGAAGAATCTTTAATTGTTTTACCACAAATTCATTCACAATTAACGTAACACTTGAGAATAACATTGTTTCTTCTGATGAGTGCTATGTCTTCCCAATTTGATCTCCTTTCCAGGGCACAGTCATTGATCAAGAAACATAACTGCCTCGGCCATTATGATCGGAAATTTGAAGATGGATTCCGAAGTTTTAGATGCAGTTTTCGATAATGGAAGTCAGTGTGGGAAATCGGCTATTAAAGGTCCGCAAGAAGTAATAGGCAAAGCCGATGCAGTGATCATTCATGCCCAAAGCCAACAGGAGCAGCTGACTAGTACTCAAGCTCCAGTTTTGGACAGTATTGAGCACTTCCTGAAATATGAAGTCAAGGGGTGATAGCCAAAATTTGGAAAAAGTATATTAATTGACAATCAGTACATGGAGCGTGTATGCAAAGGATATATTCCTCAGCTTCTGGGGATCTGTAGTAGTGAGGAAGCCGGAATTTCGAGGTGGAAAAGCTGCATCACCGGACTGAAATTTCCTGTTTATTCCCACCTATCACATAAACCACTTCTTGTCTCTGAAGTTGAGTTGAACAGTCACAGTCCTAATAAGTCATTGAAACTAGAGTTCGGACGTAG